>VDFB02293190.1:0-29540 GCA_007258455.2 Sequoia sempervirens | reverse complement strand
CATGGTAATCAATCATGGAGAACTACAACTTTTAGTGACACACAATACAAAGAGAAACAAATTCCCATCGCTCATCACAATAATGAGCCTGACAGAAAAATGAATTTTAGTGATGAGTGATCACTTAGGTGATTGAGAATTGCACATGCAAATAAGATGTTTTAAGAAAGGGGGCCTCCTAGGAAAAGGCACAACAAGGTCTCAAAAGGCTTACCTACATTTATATCAAAGGATGTAAAGGCCAAACAAGGCTAATAATTGAACCTTATAAAATAAGGAAAATTTTGAGGACCCAAGAACACAGACAATTTTTAGTGATGGGTGTAGGAAATCCTAACCATATGGGGTTGATTACTCAAAAAAATTTAATGACTTAGTTTTTTTTCATTACTAGGAAACAATCAATATCAAGTCAATAGATAAATAGACCAAGGAACTAGGGTTTACGATAGAAGATAACAAGTTTCAATGTAAAATAATCCTCTCAAATAATCCTAAACCCTAATCCTATCCAATTCAATAGACACCCAAGAAATTTCCTTCTCACAGATTGTGGAACATGAAAATCTTATAAAGGTTACACAACTTCCTAAAGCTTATAATCATAAATTTTCTACTATTGAGAAAGCTCAAGATTTAGATCATTATTCTAGAGATCAATTTTTTGGTGCTTTAAATACTTTTAAATTGATAAATTTTGGTCAAAATGATTCAATAAAAGTGACTACTTTTAAAGCTAGCAAAATAGAGAAGGATGATGGATCACATCCAAATGATCTTTGATGTGATAGAAGAAAATATTTTTAGGATATTGAAAAAGGACACTGGAAAGTACATAGGTAAGTTTCCTTTCAACTATTTCAATTATGGAGAGATAGGTCATTATGCTTGAAAATGTCTAGTCAAAGTTTCAAATGTTAAATATAAGGATAAAAAAGGTAAATCTTTCAAGAGAAGTTATTATGTTAAAGAAAATGTTAGCATATTTGATGATGAATTTGATTACCCATATGATGAAAATGTTGAATGCTTTTTCATGGATCTGAATGTGGGAAATAATGATATTGAATCTAAAATATGTATGAAGGAAATTGCTCTAGAAATAGGTCACAACATCAAAGGAAATATAGAGACTTCTTTTCATGCTAGAGAGGGAAAGAATCACTAGATAATTGACATTGGATGCTCAAATCATATTGTAGGTGATAAGAGTAAGTTTTTTAAACTTGAGAAGTTTTAAGGTGGTCTTGTTAAGTTTGGTGATGATACATGTATGCTAATATATGTGGAAAAGGTTAACTAGTTTTAATGGAAAGCATACTATAGATGATGTTATTTATTTCAAGTGTCTCCAACATAATCTTCTGAGTGTAGGAAAAATATGTAGAAAAAAGATATAATGTTGTATTTTAGGATGGTGGTTGTGAAATAAGAAAAGGAAGCTCTGGGACTCTTTTTTCTGCATGAACAAGGAAAAATGAGAATGTTCATCAGCTCAAATGCACTAATGGTAAATTATTTATGACTCAAATCAATGAGAGTTGGCTATGGAATAAAATAATTTTTCACATAAATTTTGATACCATAGTGAGGATCATCCCTACTCAAGTTGTGAGTGATATACCAAGAATTACAAATCCTATCAAGGTAGTTTACAAGGAATGTTAGGTTGGGAAGAAAACAAGAAAGAGTTTCAATATATAATAATGTTCTACTGTATGACCTTTGGATTTGGTACATATAGACCTATGTGGACCTAAGAGAACAAGAAGCTTTCAAGGTGATAGGTATTTCATGTTATTAATTGATGATTACTCTAGAATGACTTGGAAAAATTTTCTTGGAGAAAAATCAGAAGCTCTAGATAAATTCAAAGCATTTAAAGCTATGGTTGAGAATAAAATTGATATGAAAATCAAGTGCTTATGGTCTAATAGAGGTAGAGAGTTCAACTCTAATGAGTTTAACAATTTTTATGAAGATCATGGCATAAAGAGGCATTTGTTAGCCCCTAGGACTCCCCAACAAAATGGAGTTGTGGAAAGAAAGAATAGGAAAATTCAAGAAGTGGTAAGGACAATGAAGAAGGAAGAAAATCTATTGGATTTATATTGGAGAGAAGCTATTTATATTGTAGTATACATACTCAAAAGAGTACAAGCAAGAGTAAATGGTTCAAAGACTCCCTATGAACTATGGTATGGAAGAAACCCTACTATCAAATCATTAAGAGTGTTTTGAAGCAAATGTTATATTAGAAAAGATGAAGAAAACATGGGAAAGTTTGATGTAAGGTCAGATGAAGGAATATTCCTTGGATATTCTACAAGAAGCAAGGCTTATCGGTGCTACAACAAGAGGTTGAAGAAGATATTTGAAAATGCAAGTGTAAAAGTAGATGAAGAACCATATAAAAGCTCATTACTAATAGAAGGATATGAATTTGATGAGTCCTATTGTAGAGAAGAAGGAAAAGAAGAAAAGGAAAATGAGATGCAAAATTGAAGAGGAAGAAGCTTGAGAAATAATTTGTAAGACTCCTAAGTATGTGTAGAAGAATCATTATGAAGATCATATCATTGGTGATAAGAGAAGAGGTGTGCTGATAAGAATAAAAGTTGTGATGACAGAAGAACAGGTAAACTTGTGTCTACTTTCCAAAGTAAAACCTAATATAGTGACTAAGGCATATAAGTATGAGAATTGGACCAAAGCTATGGAAGAAGAATTGATGTAGATTGAGAAGAATCAAACCTGGGAATCAGTCACAATACCAGTAAACAAGAATGTAATAGGAACTAAATGGGTATTCTAGAACAAGTTGAATGAGAATGGGGAAGTTGTTAGAAATAAGGCTAGACTTATGTATAAGGTCTACTCATAAGGGGAAGAAACAAATTTTGAGGAGATAATTTCTTTGATGGAAGTAAAGGAGGCACACTGTAGAAAAATGGACCCTTGTCATTTGCATGGTCTTTTAGGCCTTACTTCATGATGTCTGATCTATTTTTTTCTAATTTTATGATGTAACATGGCTTGAACATGCATATTTAGGTACTAAAATTCAAATAATGGGGTCTTATGAAGGTATTGTGAAGTGTTGTAAAACATTTCTACACTCTTCTAGACTTTATTCATTACAATTTACCTAAAAGTCACCTTTTCATCACTAAACAAGTCCTATTTTGAAGTGTTGTAAAGTCTTGTAACAAGATTTCACACTTTTCTAGGCACAACTTCACTATTTACCCCTTTCTTATGCTTTATTTGACCCTTTTATGCCCTTTTATGCTTTAATTAAGTGTATTTTTGAATGTAAGCCTGACAAACAACATTAAATACAAGATAATTCCTGACACCCATTTCTAGGTCCTAGGTGGGACCCATTTGCCATGGGTGATAAATGAGTCCCCCTTGGCTCCAAATTCAAAATATTTAAGATTTTCTTTCAGGTTTTTATTCAAAATCACTTGAGGTCGACCTGTGATGAGGTATGAATGGGTTACTAAGGCACAATATTATATAAATAAGTGTTTTTACATCCATTGTAACCCCCCTTCATTCAAGTATTCATTCAAGTATTCATTCACACATCATGTCAAGCATTCAAGCATCTTATAACATCTTATAAAGCACTTTTCAGGCATTTTGGAGAATCCATTGACATTACTTCAGACTTGCATCATCAAGGGTTTGGTAAGTTGATAGAAATTGCATGTTGTTAGTTTATCATTCTCTTGCATTTCATTATTTCATTAAGGGTTTGATTATCAAAGTGGGGTTTGACCAAGGCAAACCCCTATTTGTTAACCCTCAACCATTTTCCCCCTCTTGCATGTGTGTTTGTAAACCTTTGTATGTAGATATTACAAGCATTTAGGTGATTGAAGATTGGTCAACAAGTCAACTAGGTGCTTCAAGTCAAATCAACTCTATTTCAAGCTTGGATAAGGTTTTATGTCTATTTCCTATAGAATTGACTTTAGCAACCCGACAAGCAGACATTTCTAGATATGGGGTTGTAGATTTGTCTCCTGATTTCTTAGAATTTTGGGAGAGGATTGATTCGCCACTAGTGGAAAATGAGTCACACCTTAAGACTGAAAATCTAGGTTTTGTTAGATTCCAGATCCCGACAATCAGAAACTGGTTTCTGGTAGTTTTTCACTAATAGTAGGACTAATTTTCCACCCTGGGTGAATGAGTCCCACTGTTGATTTTCAATAATTCCAAACAGCATTCAACAG
The DNA here is from genome assembly GCA_007258455.2 of Sequoia sempervirens. Classification (NCBI taxonomy): domain Eukaryota; kingdom Viridiplantae; phylum Streptophyta; class Pinopsida; order Cupressales; family Cupressaceae; genus Sequoia; species Sequoia sempervirens. The sequence goes on along the minus strand of VDFB02293190.1, from coordinate 25,293 downwards.
ATTCCATATTGCTCAAGTCTTACCCAGGTGCACTTTGTTTCATCCCATTTCTTTTTGTTTTGCATTTATTCATCTTTTAGTTTATTGTTTCCATATCATAGTTTGTTTTCCTGTATAACATAGATCTTAGTCTTGCATTAATAATCATTCATTTAAATCACTTAATTTCATTTAGATCACTTCATTTAGCTTAGATAACATTATACATAACATAATTTGAATGAACCCAAGTTTAGAATTTTTGGCCTAAGCTCTCTCCTTTTAGATGAAAAACCCTAGAAGAGTTAGAGAAGTCCTTGGAGCCAGAAAATTACGGTTCATTTTGTTGAACCTGCATTTTGAACAATTTTCATTTATGTTTTCATTCACATATTTCATCCTATATTACATTTGCATCAACATTCAATAAGTATATTTTTTGTTTTTGCATTCTAGAACTTATATTGCATTAGTGAAAGCTTTGTTTAGATTTCATTTTTGCATTTCATATCATTGAAAAAATAGAAAATCTGCATTTTGGGTATGTGCAAGATCATCATGGAAAAACAGGCTCTTAAGTGGCAAAAAAATTAGAAAAATTAGAGTTAGGAAACTTGACTTAAAAATTTGAATAAGCTATCTATACTATTTTAAAAATATGTAAAAATAGAATCTGTAGAAAATTGAATTTAGTTTCTAAACTACTAGGTTTGTTTAAAAAAAAAAAAAATCTAGATTTGGTGAAAATTTGAAATTTCAATGCAGTAGTACTTAAATTTCAAGGAAAAAATAAGGAGTGGGTGTCTCTCTAACCACCCTAACCACGATAAATTGATAATATTTTTTTATAATATTTTAGATATAAGTAGAGGACTCATGTCTCGATGTGATGTATATTTTTTTGTAATTTTTTTTCAAGTAAATAATTAATTATGAATTTTTATTACAACTTTTAAAAAATATAAAGAGCTCGTATGTCTGACCACCTTAACTTTGTCAAAACTTTATGAAATTCATTTTTTATTTTTTTAATCGTATAGTATGAGAAGCATAAAATGTGACATGTTTTGGATTCAAAAAATGTGATACTGTTTGAAAGTTATAGATGTTTTACAATTAGTCTATCAATTAGGACTTTAGTCATAATTTGAATAGAAAATGAATAATAATTACTTATTAAATTCAAAGTAAAGCATAATTTATATTGGTGGAAAGTTGATAATCTCCTTTAAAAACCCTTTTCGTTTCATCAATTTTGGGTAAAAAAAAGGTCATCATCCACATACCCATCATATTGCCACTTTTTGGCCAATCATGATCCTGCACATACCCTTTTGCATCCTTAATTGCATTCTATAAAGCATTAGAATCATTTCAAAACTTCTAATAAACACAAAAAAATATTGTACTAGGACTCATTTGCCACCTTGGGTGAATCAGTCCCTCTGCACTTTTTAAATAGCATTTTTGGCATTTTTTATGGCATTTTCCTGCATTACAGTTTCTTGTTTTTGTATTCTATTTTAATTTCCAGAATCTTTGTTTTTAATCATTTAGTTTACTTGCATGATGGAATTTTCTTTTATTAAGTTTTGGAATTCATTAAAATTATTGGTAGACATGTCCAATTGTGCCTTTGGCTATGACCCTAATGACATTGAGTTGCCTCATGCTCCTTCAACTTCTTATGATTTTCCTCCTCATGTTGTAGTCATCATTGGAGAAGATGATGATAGCATGAACAAGTTCTACAATGAATTCCTTGATCACTTCGAAGCCAATGCAACCTTTTATCCCTCCATGAAGTCACAAGATCTCCCTACTATTGCACCTCCTGATCACTTTGCATATTTACATCCTGAAATCAATGAAGGACCTAAGGTTCCTCTCTCAAGTGCACCTAGTTCCTCTAAACAAACACACTCACAAAAATATTATGATCACAAAGTCATAAACACTTCTATAAACCTTGAAGACACATATGGTAAAGGCTTTACTATTCTAAGAAAAAAAGGTTGTGACACAAAACATGAACATGACATTCATCAACTTCTTGAATAGCAACCGATCAATGCACACACAACATGACTAGGATATCAAGATCCTTCTCATCCTAATAGACATCTTTTTCAACCTAGGAGACTTCAGGATGATGGTACAGTAATATTTGATGTTCCTCCTGACTTGAACATTCTCCTTGCCCATGAACAACCATTCTCTCCTTATAATGACAAGGATGTTAGGATCCCTATGGGTCCCCTTCCTCCTTCTATTCATGAATAAGGAGAATCTAGCAAACGAAAAAGACTTTACAAATTGAAGAAACTTAAGTTTCCTACACATCCTCCACCTCAATGTGAAAGGATACTTCAACTTACTTTTAAACAAAGTTCTTATACTTTTACCCCCTATGAATAGGCTGGTTATTCGCCCTAAAGATTCTAACATATCATTTTGCAAATATCATCATATCCTTGGTCATCGAATAGAAGAATGTCAGACATTGAAGGACATACTAGATAATTATCACTTAACTAACACTGTTTGTTTCCCCATCATACCTTAAAACAATCAAATCCATTCATCATGCCATAGTAGTAGAATTCCCTATTCTCACTATCACATGATCCTTTCCCATCACTCATCTCGGCTCATTCTTTCCTTTACACTTTGTGGGGGCAAGAAATTGTTAGCCTTGTCCTTGTAATGCATTTTCCTTTGTCTCTCAACTATGTTATTCCTTTTCCGCTTAACCATTTAAGATTGAGAAACCAACAACTTAGTTAATGGTTGAATTACATTTGCATTACTTATTCCTTTTCATTTTCCTTTCTTGTGTGTATCGTGTTCCCCTGTAATGTGTGTTTGATGTTTCCTTCTCTTTGTACACTTCTATTTGTATCTCTATTCTTCTATATGTCGTGCATCTTTGCTTTTTCATTTTTTGTTCTCCTTTTGGGGATGATGCAAAGCATAGAGATTCCCTATGTCTCTTCCATGTTGACCCAAGAGGTCCTTGTTTTTTTCACTTTTGTTTTGTGTTTTCCATTTGGGGATGACACAAAGCGTTGAGACACCCTATGTCTCTTCCATATTGACCCAATCAGTCCCTTTTCCTTTTTTTCTTTTTCTTGTGCTTTCCTTTTGGGGATGACGCAAAGCATTGAGACCAAAATGTCTCCTTCATGTTGACCCAAAATATTTTTCATTTTCTTTCACCTTTTCATTTTATTTCTTTGTGCTCATGTTTTCCTTTTAGGGACGATGCAAAGCATTGAGATCGCAACGTCTCTTCCATGTTGACCCAAAACATACTTTCCATTTTCCTTTTTTTCCCTCTCTTTGTGTCATTCTTCTAGTTCTATGTGCTTTAGGGAATGCTGATAGTCCAAGCTCTTTCATAAAAACATTCCAGCAATGAACATACTGACCCCAAATCCATAGATCCCTTATGTGTTTGGTGTGCTCATTTTTGGGGGGCAACTCTCTTTCTTTTGTCTTTCATTTTTGTTATCATGACACAACCTAACTTCAAAACATATGACTTGGCATAGGGTTTTCCAAGTTGGATCTCATGTCTTGTTTTCCTTTTGCATTTTCTTCCCTTTTCTACTTTAAAGTATTTGCTCATAGAATGGTGTGTAGCAATTGCTTTAAAGTGGGGGGCATACATTACCATAATTCATTTGCATTCTTTGTTCCTAGTGTAGCCTTGTCATTTCATATGATACGTTCATCACTTTGTAGATGACATTGGGTGTGATGTTCTTCATAAGTGTGATCTATCTTAGCATATTACATTCCTCTTGGTGGCATGATGTGGCGCACTACATCCCCTAAGTTGTGAATAGACTATTCTTTGATTGGTTCTCTCTTGGAGACATTATGCACAATGTTTCCTAAGTGACTAACCTTGTATAAAAATAACAAGAATCCTTTGAACATCTTTCACATTTCACATTTTTCATTTTTTCATTTTACATGTATTTTTGTAACCTTGTATAATGCAACTTGTATGCCTATGGTACCTTGATTTTTGTTCATGAGTTCTAAGCATATGGAGCTTTTCTTTGCTCATGAAGCATGAACTGACATTTTTCCTTCTGGCGCCTTGTTAAAGTTATCAAGAGGTATAACATTGATATGGTTGAGCAGGAAGCCCACCTAGCAGCATGAATTTTCCCCATAGCGACCTTTGTGTTTGTGAGTACATACCAACTAGAATATGTATCTTACATTTTGGGCTTTCTCACCCCATGAATGACCAAAAGTTCCATGGCCCCAGAGTGAGTATATTTGGGCCTTCTCACCCGACAGACTGTTATGAGTTCTGTCACCCCATGGTGAGTATACATTCTCTTTTAGCCTAGATCTAATCCACAACTAGTTGGACAGACGATCAAAGCTTCATCTAATTCTCAACACTTGTGTGTTCCTTTATTCTTGAGTTTAGTTTTCCATGGGATCTTCATCCTAGAGGCTTGATCATCCCTCTTGATCATTGTCATTCCATCTTGCTAACATAAGTACATTTGAACCCTCCTCTTGATGTTGATGGCTACTTTAGTGTGAGTTTGAAACAAGTTCATCCTCTCACTAAAGTGGGGGCTAAATGCACCATAGAAAAATGGACCCTTGTCATTTTCATGGTCTTTTAGACCTTTCTTCATGATGTTCAATCTATTTTGCTCTAATTTTATGATGTAACATAGATTGAACATGCATATTTAGGTACTAAAATTCAAATAATGACATCTTATGAAGGTGTTGTGAATTGTTGTAAAACATTTCTACCCTCTTCTAGATTATTCATTACAATTTACCTAAAAATCACCTTTTCATTACTAAACAAGTCCTATTTTGAAGTGTTGTAAAGTCTTGTAACAAGATTTCACGCTTTTTAGGCATAACTTCACTATTTACCCCTTATGCTTTATTTGACCCTTGTATGCCCTTCTATGCTTTAATTAAGTGTATTTTTGAATGTAATCCTGACAAACAACATTAAATACAAGATAATTACTGACACCCATTTTTAGGTCGTAGGTGGGACCCATTCGCCATGGGTGACAAATGAGTCCCCCTTGGCTCCAAATTCACAATATTTTAAATTTCCTTTCGGGTTTTTATTCAAAATCACTTGATGTTGGCCTGTGATGAGGTATGAATAGGTTACTAAGGCACATGATTGTATAAATAAGTGTTTTTACATCCATTTTAACCCCCATTCATTCAAGTATTCATTCAAGCATTCATTCACACATCATCTCAAGCATTCAAGCATCTTACAACATCTTATCAACCACTTTTCAAGCATTTTGGAGCATCCATTGACATTACTTCATATTTGCATCATCAAGGGTTTGGTAAGTTGAGAGCATTTTCATGTTGTTAGTTTATCATTCTCATGCATTTCATTATTTCATTAAGGGTTTTATTACCAAAGTGGGGTTTGACCAAGGAAAACCCCTATTTTCTAACCCTCAACCATTTTTCCCCTCTTGCATGTGTGTTTGTAGACCTTTGTATGCATATCTTACAAGAATTTAGGTGATTGAAGATTGGTCAACAAGTCAACTAGGTGCTTCAAGTCAAATCAACTCTATTTCAAGCTTGAAGAAGGTTTTCTATCTATTTCCTGTAGAATTGACTTCATCAACTCGACAAGCAGACATTTCTAGATCTGGTGTTGCAGAGTTGTCTCCTGATTTCTTAGAATTTTGGGAGAGGACTAATTCACCACCAATGGAAAATGAGTCCCACCCTAAGACTAAAAATCTAGGTTTTGTCAGATTCTAGATCTCGACAATCATAAACAGGTTCTTGATAGTTTTTGACCAGTAGTAGGACTAATTTGCCACCCTAGGCGAATGAGTCTCACTATTTATTTTTAGTAATTCCAAACAACATTCCATAGATTCCAAATTCCTCAAGTCTTAGGGTATGTGCAGGATCATGGTGCGCCAAAAAGTGGCAATATTATGGGGGTATGTGGCTGATGACTTTTTTTTCACCCAAAATTAATGAAACGAAAAGGGTTTTTAGAGGAGATTCTCAACTTTCCAAAAATATAAATTGTTTAATTTGAATTGAATAAATAATTATTATTCATTTTCTATTAGAATTATGACTAAAGTCCCTGGATTGATAGGCTGGATTGAAAACATCTATATAACTTTCAAACGGTATCATATTTTTTGAATCTGAAACATGCATCACATTCTATGCTTCACATACGGTAGGATTAAAAAATAAAAATTAAATTTCCCATGAAGTTTGACCAAGTTAAGGTGGTCACATACAATTTTATATTTTCTAAAAAGTTGTAATAAAAATTCATAATTAATTATTTACTTGAAAAAAAAATTACAAAAAAAAAATATGCATCATATCCGACATGAGTCCCTACTTATATATAAAATCTTACAAAAAAATATTATCATTTTATTATGGTTAGGGTGGTCAGGCAGACACCTACTTCTTATTTTTTCCCTAAAATTTAAGTACTACTGCATTGAAATTTCAAATTTTCACCAAATAAATTTTATTTATTTTTAAATAAACCTAGTATTTTAGAAACTAAAATCAATTTTCTACAAATTCTATTGTTACATATTTTTGAAATAATATAGATAAATTATTCAAATATTTACGTCAGGTTGCCTAACACTGATTTTTCTGAATTTTTTGCCACTTAAGGGCCTATTTTTTGCATGATGATCCTGCACATACCCCTTACCTAGGTGCACTCTGTTTCATCCCATTTCTTTTTGCTTTGCATTTATTCATCTTTTAGTTCATTGTTTGCATATCACAGTGTGTTTTCCATCACAACATATATCTTAGTCTTGCATTAATAATCATTCAATTAAATCACTTACTTGCATTTAGATAACTTCATTTAGCTTAGATAACATCATACATAACATAATTTGAATGAACTCTTTAGAATTTTTGGCCTAAGCTCTCTCCTTTTATGTGAAAAACCCTAGAAGAGTTAGAGAAGTCCTTGGAGCCAAAAATCTATGGTTCAGGAGGCCATTAGGATGTTTCTGGTGTTTGCAACACATAATAATTTCAAGTTTTATTAGATGGATGTGAAGTATACATTCTTGAATGGTGAGTTGGAAGAAGTATGCATTAAACAACCAAAAAGATTTCAATTATTAGATGATCCTAACATGGTTTGCAGATTGAAGAAGGCATTGTATGGTATCAAGAAAGCTCCTATAGCTTGGTATGTTAGGATGGATAGGTACTTGTTGTAACAAGGATTCAATAGAAGGTACTGTAGATAGCAATCTATATTTCAAATTTGAAGGAGAACAAATCTTATTTTTGGTAGTGTATGTTGATGAAATAATATTTTTAGGAAGTAAAGGTATGTGTAAGAGATTTGCAGAAGAGATGCAAAAATAGTTTGAGATTTATTTTTTTGGGGAGATGAATTTCTTCCTTGGGCTACAAATCAGTTAGATAGAAAAAGGAATATTCATTTCACATTCAAAGTATGTCAAGGAAATGGTAAAGGGTTTGGAATGGAAGGCTCTAAATTAGTATGTACTCTTGTGGTTACTAGTTGCAAGTTGAGCAAGAATGATGAATCTCCTAAGACTGATCAAAGCAAGTACATATCAATGATTGGTGGAATTCTATATCTAACTACTACTAGATTGGATATCATGCATGTAGTTTGTCTTGTGGCTAGATTTCAAGATCCTAGAGATTCACATGTGGCATTAGTAAAGGGGTGGGTATGTGCAGATCACATGCCAAAAGTGGCAATATTTGTAGGGTATGTATTGATGACTTTTTTTTCACCCAAAATTAATGAAACTAAAAAGGGCTTTTAGAGGAGATTCTCAAATTTCCAAAAATATATAAATTATGATTTAATTTGAACTTAATAAATAATTATTATTCATTTTCTATTAGGAATTACTTAATTAAAGTCCCTAATTTGCTAGGCCTACTGAAAAACATCTATAACTTTCAACGGTATCATATTTTTTGAACTAAAACATGCTACCACATCTCTATGCTTTATATTACTATAGGATTAAAAAAAGAAAAATTAAATTCCCCATGAATTTTTGACCGCCATGGTCGCATTGCATTTGAGTTTTTATATTTTCTAAAAGTTGTAATAAAAACTAAGCAATTAATTATTTACTTGGAAAAAAATTAAGCAAAAAAATATGCATCACATCCTGACATTACGAGTCCCTCTAATGGCAGCATAAAATATTACAAAAAAAATATTATCATTTTATTATGGTTAGGTGGCCTAATTTATTAATCTACTTCTTATTTTCCTAAAATTTAAGTACTAATCAAGATTGAAATTTCAAATTTTCACCAAATAGACTTTATTTATTTTAAATAAACCTAGTGCATTTTAGAAACTACATTCAATTTCTACAAATTCTATTCTTACATATTTTTGAAATAATATAGATAATTTATTCAAATATTTACGCCAAGTTGCCTAACACTGATTTTAATTTCTGTGCCACTCTAAGGGCTCATGGCATACCATGATCCCCGCATTACGCCCAAAGAGGATATTCATATATTTGTAGGGCACTTTGAACTATGGTCTATGGTATCTAAATGATACTAATTTCTCTTTAAGTTCCTATATAGATGTAGATTTAGTAGGATGTGTGGATGATAAAAAAGTACAAGTGGAGGTGCTTTCTTTCTTTCAATTAGATTGGTTTCATGGTAGAGTAAGAAGTAATATTTAGTTTCATTATCTACTATAGAGATAGTGTACATTGCAACATCTTGCTACAAACAAGTGTTTTAGATGAAGCATACATTGAAGGACATTATAATTTCATATGATGAACATATTTCTATCTTGTTTGATAATACAAGTGCTATCAATATATCAAAGAATTCAATGATGCATTCAAGGACAAAGCATATCTCAATCTACTAGCACTTCTTGAGAGATAATGCTGCAAAAAATAAGGCGAATTTGGAGTATCTGCTTACAAAAGATCAAGTTGCAGATATTTTCTAAAAGGCTCTTCCTAAAGATACATTTGAGTGTCTTCACCAAAAGTTAGGGGTTATTTCCCCTCCTTCCAAATAGTTGTATAAGAATGTGTAGAATAGGGGGTTTCACTACTCACGAGTTCTCTTCATTCAGAGAGCCTCATGAGGCAAACTTCCCTAAACTACCTCAGGAATAGTAGCGAGAGTTCCAAAATCCAAAAGAGCAAGTCATAAATATTTTCTAGACAGATTGATGGGCTCTCGGCCAAAGGATGACAACACAGTGAGTTGGCATCTCAGAGGCTCATTGGCATCTCATACGGACCAAAGAATGGGTTTTTCACACAGAATGCCTAAATGACTACTAACTATCTAATTGCTAAGAATTTATAGAATGCGATAAAGTAGTAGAATGCAACAGAACTACAATGAAATGAAGTAGAACAAAAAATATAAGAAGAAGAAAGGAAATAAATACTTACAACCATGCGAGTGATGAAGCCTCCACCAAATGAATGTCTTCAACACCTGTGTCTACAAGATATCTTGAGAAAGTATTGGGGTTGTAGAGGGGTTTATCTCAGTCAAACCCCTGTTTTGGTGTTTCCACCTCCATGGACAACCAAGAAGATAGAGAGAAAGAGAGAAAGGAACAAAGTGCATGGTGAAAGCAAAACCCGCTTAGGAGTAGAACCCACACACAAAGTAGGAGTGATAAAAGCAATCCCCGCTTAAGGAGGATAACCCATATCACAAAAGAGGTGATAAAAAAAAACCACACTCGAGGAGGAGAACCCATATCACCAAGTAAGTATTCAAATGATAGGGGCTATGGAACCCTAGGATTGTAACAAGCATAAGGAAAAGGAGATGAAGTTGCAAGAGTGTTGTAAAGGGAGCTTGAAAGAGCTTGAAGCTATTGTAAAAAGTTGTATTGAGTTGTGCAAGAAAAATAGCAAGAGTAAGAAAGGAGAAAATGGCAGAAGCCAAACCTAGGAAGATTTAGAATACCAAATAGATGGAAATAATGGATTAAAAAGGAAGAAAAGAAGCTTATCCGACCGTTACAAAGTGTTCCTAGCCATTACCACCAACAAAAGGTGAAGACAAGTGGCAAACATACTCAAAGATAGCTGTTTGAGCATTGAAACATCACAGGATGCTAGTGTAGTGTGAAAAAATCCGTGTGACATTTCAGTATCTAGACACATCATGCTACAAAACAATAGGTGCAACAAAAGCCCAAAAACTGATGTAAAGCTAATGCACGAGAGTAGCTACTAAAAAGGGGTGTTATAAATCTTGAGAGGGAAAGAGGTTTATTCAAGGGCTAAAATGAGCCTACACAAGATGCTAAGGAATTGGACACTAAAGTGGATACAAGAATGTATATGAAATTGTGAGGGTTGCAATTTTATGATTATACATTTTGCCTCAACTATAGCGGGCATATGGATCTATATTAATATGCATGCTAAGGGAAATCTACTAAACATAAATAACATCATATGCCTTTAGAAATGATACTAAATAGGAAGCAGACAAATCTTTGAATCCAAGGAAGCAAGCCCATAGGCCGAAGCCCTGCAAAAAAAATGCATTAGATAAGAGAGACCTGCACCAGACAACAATGTTAGAACATAAAATACAAAAGGATTCAGGTAAAAAATGTAAAGAGACCTCGATGTAGAAGGTTGTCTCAGTACTATGTGTCATCCCCAAATTGAAAAATAGAAGTATTCTAAGATGAAGAAAGGAAGGGAATATACCCAAGATGAAGAAGATGCAGATCTTCGATTTGGTATACACAAGAGAGAAGAGAGATAAAAATGAAATGAATGCAAGAGTGATAAAAGTAATCCCTTCTAGAGGAGGAAAACACATATCAAAAAATATAGGTGATAAAATAAATCCCTGCTTGAGGAAAAAAACCTGTATCACCAAGGAGGTGATAAAAGAAAACCCCGCTCAAGGAGGAAAACCTGTATCACAAAGTATAGGTGATAAAAGAAATCCCTACTCAAGGAGGAAAACCCATATCACCAAGGGGGTGATAAAAGAAATCCCCGCTCAAGGAGGAAAACCCATATCACCAAATAAGGATGTAAAGGAGCTCTACAAGTTCTTAGTCCTACAAAGCAAGATAAATTAGAGAATCCTATGGCTATGTTGTAGGAGAGTCACCTAAAACATACGTCTAGTCAGGCTGCCCCCTAGCTAGACACGAAGATATGAAATAGGTCTAGTTAGGTAGCCCCCAAGCTAGACATGATTGTATGAAATAGGTCTAGTTAGGCTTCCCCCAAGCTAGATACAAAGATATGAAATAGGTCTAGTCAGGTCGCCCCCAAGCTAGATGCAAAAGAGTCCATTTGAGATAAAGAATTTCAAATGGGGTCCTTTAGAAACCCTTCAAAAGGAAGAAGGGAGTCTATTCAAGGGATGCTTCTTTCGAAAGGCATAGAGAAGAGAGGGAGTCCTTAAGAAGGACACACATCTTCGAAACAAGTGATCATTGCTCCCAACATATAGGTGAGGAGAACCATGAAAACATACTTAGAACATATAGGATAGAGGTAAACCTTAATATCACTGGTCATGCAAATAAGAGGCAAGTGCATCAATCAAATAGGAGTTCGATGGCACTTGAATCATGAAATTTTTGTATCTCATTTTTCAAGGCCTCACATTCACTATTGGAATGGCCAAGCACTCGATGGTATGCACAAAAAGAATGTTTTGATTTATCATGTTTATGAAGTTTTTTGCGTGTAGGAGAAGGAAGATTAATCAAGCAGGATTTTAGAAGCCACAACAAAATACACTCTTGCTCAGATAAAGGATGAGGAGTAGGAAGCAACCCTTTCTCTTGTCAAGAAAATTTTGACTTATCATAGGAAGAAGAAGGCATGAAGATAGAAGACAATGGAGGAAAAATATTTTCAATAGAACAAGGTTGAGAAGAATTCATGTCACTCAACAATGGCTTCCATTTAGACTGCTCCTTTGGGCAACCAAGTCCCAAAGTATGCTTATGGGGTGTGAACTCTATAGGGACTTGAATTCCTTGTTCATTACACCCACAACCTTTACACTCAGAGCCATATTTAGAGACAAGCTTAAATTTGGGGCCATAATGTGTTTGCAAGTCTTGAAAAGGAGGATCCTCATAAAGACCATTGTCCTAGCAACGGGGACCACACTCCTCTATGGGATCACCTTCATCCTCTTTAATAGGACTTTCAACAGTATCCTCTTTAGTAGAAGCATAATCCTCTTCCTCAGAAGGAGGTTCAACACTAAGAACATTACAATTTGCATCCACATTACTCCACGATGCAAAAGAATGATCATCTTTGACAACATGTGTGGATGATTTTATCAGTTGGTCTAAGTGGATCAGTTTGACTTTATACTCCTGAATGAAGGAATCTGTAAAGTCTAGAGAACCCCAATCATCACCAGGACGTGTTATTTTGAGAAGTAGGAGTAGACTTAGTATTCCTTGCTTCAAAAGGATCTTCCTTCGGGACATTTATCTCTAGATTATCCTTTGTAGTAGGTATTGCTGGAGTAAACATCGACACATTGGAAGACACTGAAGGAATAAGAGTAGGCACAACTGAGACATGACCAACAACTGCCATTTCACATAAGTGCATAACATCAACATTAGCCTTGACTGTGACTACTTTATTATTAGTATTGAACTTAATAGATTTATGCAAGGTAGAAGCTATTGTACCAATAGCATGAATCCATTGTCTACCCAGGAGAAGGTTATAAGGTAACTTTTCTGCTATAACATATACAAGGGTGGGTACAGTAATAGGTCCAAGATGCAAAGCTAATACTATTATACCTAGAGAGTGTCACACAACATTATTAAACCCATGAATAACAAAACAAGAATCATTAAGAGAGGATAGATTAATATTAATCTTAGGAAAAAGATCGATGCTACATACATTGAGCATTGAACCAACATCAACGAGAGTATGTCTAATGCCAATTTTATTAATGTTAACTATAATCATTAGAGGGTCCGCTTGCTTCTGTACTTTCAGAGGCAGGAGCTGCTGTGGATAGAATGTAATATTAAATGAATCCATACAAATATAAGCTATCAATGCATCAACATCTGCTAGACTAGTATAGGAAGGCAAGAGGATCTTTTGTAAGGCTTCTTCAAGCATACCTTGATAAACTAAAGTAGACTGAAGAAAGTCCTATAGTGAGATCTTAGCCAGAGTAACTTGGAGTTGCTCAACAAGATCACAATCACTAGGTGCTTTAGTCATAGGTTTAGGTGCTTGAAGAAGGCTTGGTTGTTTATTCATACTATTCTTGAAAGTATGGGCTACCACTCTGTAAGAGGGATCCATAGGAATATCAGGAAAGCTACTATCAAATAGAACACCATTAATAGAAAAAACCCTTTTATGAGAAGGACTAGCTGGATTCATGTAAATGACAGGTCTCTTAGGCCTTTGAGGGGAAGCATAGACACAAATTACATTTATAGAATCATCAGAACTAGTAAAACAATTATTTGAAGACATATTCTTAACATCAATTGAAAAAGGATCAAATGTGGAATAATTATTCGAAGAAAAATTCTCAACATTGATCTAGGGAGAATCAAATGTGGGAGGAGGTTCATCATGTGCTAATGCATCATCTCTAGAGGAGAGTGCATTGGAATAGATAAGAATTTCATCATTCAAAAATGCAACGTCTCTATGAGAGAGTGTATCAAAAGGTATAAGAATTCCTCATTCATGAATGCATCATCTCTAGAAGAGAGTGCATTGGAACAAAGATTGGGCTTATCATTCACAAATACAACATCCCTAGGAGAGAGTGCATTGGAATGAGGAGTAGATTCATTATTCACAAATGCATTATCTCCAAAAGAGAGTGCATTGGAATGAATAGAAGGTAGAGTAATACTAAGAAAGGTATGAATGATTTCACCTTCTTGCAATATGATATCCTCTGAAGCAAGAAGAATCTCGTGAGAAGGATCAAAGATACCAAGTGACATGGGAAAATCTAAGTCATTATCACATGCATGAAATGGAATATCATTAACATATTGAACAAAATTTGATACTAAACTAATAAAAGAAGATATTAAATTCATTACAATTTTTTTGATATTTTCTATGTTCTAGTAATTTGCTTTTTTGGGGGTCTTCATAGTGAAATTTTAGGTCGAAACTTCCATTGGTACCTAAAATTAAATTTCCATAGGAACTTGTATTTTAGGGACTAAACTAGTTCTCTAGGAGACCTTTCCAACAGTGCAAATAGTTCTGAATTCCAAGCACCGAGTCAAAAGTTATGACCCCACCAAGTAGGGGTAAATAAATTCCTAGTTTTCGAAAAATAAGTACCCTCTTCACATCAGGTTCACCAAAATGTAGAATAGGGGGATTCGCAACACATGAGTTATCTTCATTCAAAGAGCCTCATAGGGTGAACTACCCTAAACTACCTCAAGAACAACAACGAGATTTTCAAAATCCAAAAGAGGAAGTCAGATATTTTCTCGACAAACTTATGGGCTCTTAGCCAAAGGACGTCAGTGCAGAATAAGGATGACAATGCATTACGCTAGCATCCCAAAGGAGAATTGGCATCTCATACAGACCAGAGAACAATTTTATCACATAGAATGCCTAAATGACTACTAGCTATCTGATTGCTAAGAATTTATAGAGTGCAATAAAGTAGTAGAATGCAATAGAACAACAATAAAATGAAGTAAAATAGACAAAGATAAGAAGAAGAAAGGAATGAAATACTTGCAACCACATGAGTGATGAAGCCTCCACCAAATGAATTTATTCAACACCTATGTTTATAAGATATCTAGAGAAAGTGTTGGGGTTGTATAGGGGTTTTCCTCAGTCAAACCCCCACCATTTTGGTGTTTCCACCTCCATGGAAAGCCAAGAAGATAGAGAGAAAGAGAGAAAGGAACTAAGTGTGTGGTGAAAGCAAAACCCGCTCAAGAGTAGAACCCACACCACCAGGTAGGATTGATAAAAGAAATCCCCACTCAAGGAGAACCTGTATCACAAAAGAGGTTATAAAAGCAAACCCCGCTCGAGGAGGATAACCCATATCACTAAGTAAGTATGCAAATGATAGGGGATATGGAACCCCAGGATCCTCACAAGCATAAGGAAAGTGAGATGAAGCAGAAAGAGTGTTGTAAAGGGAGCTTGAAAGAGCTTGAAGTTGTTGTAACAAGCTGTATTGAGTTGTGGAAGAAAAATAGCAAGAGTAAGAAAGGAGAAAAAGGAAGAAGCTAAAGCTAGGAAGATTTAGAAGACCAAATAGATGGAAACAATGGATTAAATAGGAAGAAACAAAGGTTCTCTAGCTGTTACAAGGTGTTCCCGACTGTTACCACCGAGAAAAGTTGAAGACAAGTGGAAAACATGCTCAGAGACAATGGTTTGAGCATTGAAACATCGCAGGATGCTAGCGTGGCGCACAGACGTCCAGGTGACGTGCCAATGTCTAGACACATCACGCTACAAAACAAAACATGTAGGAAAATCCAAAGTCTAATGTAAAGTTAATGCATGAGGGTAGCTGCTAAAAATGGGTGTTGAAGCATCTTGAGAGGGAAAGATGTTGATTCAGGGGCTAAAGTGAGCCTACATAAGATGCTAAGGGAGTGAACACTAAAGTGGATACAAGAATGTACGTGAAATTGTGAGGGGTGCAATTTTATGATTATACAGAATGTGCATTAGTTTGGTGGAGCAATTAAATAGTTATTCCTTTTGTTCCAAACTGATGAAGGCTACCTCTCAAGGGGAGTAGGTAGTAGTATTGTTGTTGGTGAAGTCATATGGAGCATACTTTATGCCCCTAAGGAGGAGAGTGTAGTGCAGTGGAGTGAAGAAGAGTTGGTTGATGGTGATTCCATTTGAATATTGTCAAAGGGGGAGAGAAAAAGAGTTCAATATAGGAAAGAGAGTTGGATGATTCTATGGCCCTTTTCTATCAATGTCAATAGGGGAGAGTGAATTTAAAATCCATGGAGAGAGTTAGTTCAATATTGTCTAAATAAAGGAGAGATTTGGTATTGCAAGAAAAAAAGTCTGTGAAGAGAGAGTATGAAGAGTAAAAAGTTTCCTTGGTTAGGGTGAGTACTACTTGTTTTATACTTTATATTGGTATGCTTTTGTTTTCAATGGTTTATAGGACTAGTGTTGCCATGAATCACAAAGGGTGGTATTGTTGGAAGCTTAAGTTTTTTGTGAGTTGTTTGGATGTTGTCATTGATGTCAACCCCTAGCATTGAAGTTGTTGGAAGAATGGAGTTTTTCGTGTTGATGTCAATACAATGCTCGTGTTGTCTTTGATGTCTTACTTCACTATAGTTGCAAAATTTGTGCTTGGATAGTTAGGTGGATGTTCTATATTTAATGAGATATTTTTTAGATGTTGTACATGTGTTGCAAAGATGTTAGTAATGTTGCTAATGCAATTCATTCACTTTGTTTCCAAGTTCTTTTGAAAAAAATTGAATAAAAGAGAGTTCAGTGTGATAGAGTGGTGTTTAATGTTTTTCTCTGCATTTTTTAATGGTTGAAGATATTCTTACATGGCTTAGATATGATGATTAGAGGTTTTGAAAGGTTTTATAACTAGATTTTTAGATTATGAGTCATTCTACAGTGGAAGATGTGTTTTACAATATGTTTGTTTGGTCAAATAGGACACATCTAGGAGAAATGGGATTTTTCTACACTTCTCTATAGTGAAGGTTCTTGTCTTGTAGCTATGGGAACATGTTTATATATTTTGTATCTACCTTCCCTTGTATTTTTAGGTATTTTGTTGTTTCAGAAGGTTGTTTGGTGAGTTGGATGTTTGTGCCAGTGTTTTTGGTTGCATAGAATAAAAGTCTTCTTAAGTTTCAAGTGGTTGTATTAGTAGTGGTCAATATTCTTATGATGTGGAATATTCTGAGATGTTGTGAAGTGTTGTTGTGTGGTTCGTGAGATTTTCTTAGATGTGGATAAGTATGGTTGGAGTCACTTTTTAGTGTTAGTGCAATTTTGGCCAACCTAACATACTGGAATATTCTTAGATGTGGATAAGTATGGTTGGAGTCACTTTTTAGTGTTAGTACAATTTTGGCCAACCTAACATACTAGCAATCATTTTGGAGGATGATTATTGTTTTTGGAAGTGTTCAAAATCATGTCAGCGTAGATTTATTTCTTGGTTATGTTATGGTGTTTTATTCCTTCACTTGTTTGCATCATGGAAGTGTTTTTTTCTGACCTATTTGATGTTGTACGGTTGACCTAAGTGAGATTTTTTTAGGTCAACAATGGTATAAATACAAAGTGAGTTATGGTGAAGATAAGTGTAGAGAAGATGTGTAATGTGAAAGATGCAAAAGTGATCAAATGTGGTGATCTAAGTGTGAGATTTAATGCCAATGACTCCCAGATGCAGTGAGCATAAGGTGTCTACATTTTAGTCTATTGAATGAGCTATTTTTGCTTCAATCAAACTATTCCTTCAACATAAGAGAGATGCATTCTTAGCCTTCTTTTATCTTCTTTCTTCTAGAAAATGAGTCCTTTTTTAGTGATCCCTTCTTTCTTTTTGGCAATGAGCCTATTGTGTTTGGTGTTGCTATTACTTTATATTATGAGTTAATCCTCACTGAGGTGATCCCACAATAATGGTTTACAATTTTTGGTCAAACTAGACATTGAACTAATTTTTTAAACTAAATCTTCACTTTCAAGCACCTATAGCGGTTAAACTGCAAGGAATTTGAATATGATGCAAACTAGTGATTTGTGACATTTTTTCTATAGATTCTAAAAATATTTTTTCAAAATTTTTGGAATCCGATTGCACTTCTTTTTCCATCTCCTTCAAAAACTGGTTTTTTTTAGTAAACACTATTTTTAAGGAGTGATGCTCACTGTATACAACATAAATATTTTTCCATGAAGGATAAAATTCTATGTTTTTCAAATTTATATTTGTAACTACAATATCTAGCACTTTCATTTGGTTTCATAGTATTTTATTGATTTTTTTTCCTTAATCAAGTTTCAAAGTCAAACAATTTACAATTTAGACATAGGCGGATTGTATACAAAACTTTTTTTGTACATATTAAAATTCAATTTTTTTTTTGTTACATCAAGGACTTCAATATATAGTGCATTGATATTTTTCAATTTTCTTTTTTGATAATCTGGTATTTTTCCACATGTGCAGACTAGAGAGCTTGATTTTTGGTGAAAAACCTACATTCACAAGAAAATAAATAAATATAATAAAATTAAATTTATTGAAAATTATACTTTTTGGGAAGCTTATAATAAGGACTACATGCTTCCAAAAATCAAAATTTAAATGAATTCATTTGATCCCCCAAAAGGTAAATCAACAGTGGTTTTTAATCGACATTTTGATAGGTGTAAAGGAGACTTCATTATAGGTATGGTTTAAAACTAATGGGGTTCTATCCAAGGGGGTTTGATATAAGGTGGTTCAATCAAACCCTCTTCAATTGGAATCCTTTAAATGGAACTTTTCAAGGCTTAAATCATTATATTTTCTAAAAATATGTGATTTTAGCAAAAAATAGAATCTCTCAGAAATTGTAAACTAGTATTGTGGGATTACCCACCGTGGTTTTTCCTTTCTTGGGTTTTCCATGGTAAATCTAGTGTTCTTATGTGTTTGTATGTTTTATCATTTTTGTTTCATATGATTACATTTTTCTAATGCATAATAAGGGTTTAATGGTTGTTAAGGGTTTAAGGGCTAATATAGATTTGAATTTTAATGAGGGTTTTTATGTTTTAATGTACAATTGATTTACCCTCCTCTAAGTTGTCCTATGCATCTAAAAAAATTTAGGCATCATTTCTAGCTCAACTCAACACTTACACACTATGAATCAATACTTCTATAGATTACTTCTTTCATAGTTTAGTTATTTTACATGATTTTTTACACTTTTGTTTATAAATTAGTGCTTCTAACCTATCATTGAACACCTATTTATTTTAATTATAATAATTTATTTTTAATCATTTTTTATATTTTGTAGTTCTCGTGTTGTTCAATTATCTTGCACTATATTTTAACACTTGCAGTGTTCAATCAAGAAAACCTTAGTCAAGCAAGCAAACCTTCATCCTATATCAATCATCCAATATTTTCCTCCAAATACCTTATTCTTCACTCCAATCTATTTCTTCATTAATCCATCCCTTCATGAACCTTAATCCCATTTCATCTTTCAACTTAATCCTTTAATAGTATTCTTCTAAATATCCAGTCCATTATTCTAATTTTCATCCCCTCCTCCAAATCAAAATTTAACTCTTTTAATCAACTTTTCATCTATCATCCCATTCTTTTAATATCAATCCTCATCCAAAAATAATTCCTAAAGTATCTTATTCCAAATACAATCCAATAAGAAAAAACAACTTTTTTATCTTCTATATATATAATTTATTTATCAAAAAAAATTTTCTAGTCCAACTTTATGTTCCCCTTCATCTACAATCTCAATTATTCTAAATCCAAATCACCATCCCAAAACCAGTCAACCTTCATCTTGTAATCCTTCATCAACCATATCCTAATATAATTCACAAATCACCTCTTTTCTTCATCCACTCCAATCATCTTATCCCAAATTTAAACTTAATGAAATAAAAAATATGAGCTTTAAACAAATCCTCCATCTCATCCAACCATCCAATCCAACTCATCCTAGTCTAATATATTCTAATCCACATTATTCCATCCCAATCCCTTCTAACATCATGGACCATCATTCTATACCTCTCCACCAATAATTTATGATGACGAGGTTAGTCTTGTTGGTCAACATGAATATGATCCCTATGGTGATAATGGGGTTTTGTGGACCAAGATGAGGATTGTTACTTCCATAATATTACAATATGCATAATGTTATGAGTAGTCAAGTTTTTGGCTACCTTAACTCTTAATTATACGATATTATTATTATTATTATTATTATATTTTTATTTGGTTATTTAAGTAATCTTGGATGATATACTAGGCATAAATATGGTATACATAGGATGTAGTGAGTCTTATTTTCAATGATTATATTGTGAATTGTGTCCTTAGAGATATCTGGAGGTTTCCCCCCTCAGATTGGCTTATTTTTCATAGCCATTATCAATTATTTTTAGCATATTTCATTATATATTCTTCTCATGTGTAATTTATTAATTACAAGTGGTATCAAAGCATGATCTTGCAACCATGCAGGCAAGGCATTTGTTTTTCAATCTTGGAGGTCATTTTTCTAAGCACATATCTTCCAATTTTAAGTGAATTTTTTCATAATTTTTGAATGAATTTTCAAGGGTATATTGAACATGTTTACTCCAAGTTATAGATAAATTGGAGCATTATTAAGATATTTATTGTTGAATTAGGGTTTTCATAAAATTTATTTGGGAAGTGTATCTCTCAAATCTAGATGAGTTATTCCTAATTCTTGGATGGTTTTCTAGAAATACATTGAAGATTCAATAGTAAAAAATTTAAAGGATTTGGATCATAAATAAGAAATTTATTGCAACATTAGGGTTTCTAATAAATTCACTCTCAAGGCTACAAATAAGCTAATTTATTGGATATTTTTCTTGGAAAGTGCACCCTGTGTGTTAGAATTGTGAATAACATAAGACAAAACATCAATAACAAATAAAGACATCTTCCATGCAAGATATTTGAAAAAAAAAAAATTTCTATTCATCAACAAGAAAAGCATACAAAATGAAAAACTTCCATGAACATCAAGATACTTCAAGGAGATCTCATATTTGATAATAAAATGAATGGTTGAGTGATTTATAGGATAAACCATAAATGATAAAGAGATTAGATCATCACAACTATCAACATCTCAAGTAATGAGACAAAATGATCTAATAATAACTCAACTAATAAAAGAATAAAAACACTCCTTAGTTTAGCATAAGTGTATGGGAATAAATTAGACTAATAATCAACTAAAAATTAATTAATTATTAGCTAATGCATGATTACTCTAACACCCCCCTTAAGATGAACTTAGGGAGTATCTAAAAACCCTAAAAAGAGAATGCATGATGGGTCCTAACAAACAAGGGATGATAAGGTGCCCATGTACAAACAATCTAATCTCTCACAACTAAATAAATGGAGAAAACCACATGGGAAAAATTTATCTCCAAAAGAGAGAAAGGTGAGTGAAGGACTAAAAATCCTCCAAACCAATGTGAAGGACTAAGAAGTCACCAACTAGAACAATGTACCAAAAATAAAAGGAACATGAATAACATTGTCAAGAAGCATGAAGAAGCTATAAGCTACTATCTAGTGATGACTACTAGAATGAATGACCTCCTTTGAAATAGATGATGATCAAGATCAAGAAGACAAGAATCCACATGAGTTCCCATAATCACACTACTCGAATTAGATGGAAAACAAAGGAAAACATCTAGAAATTGAAGATACAAATGTAACATGAATATAAATAAGTGACCCCAATGATACTACTCAACATGCAACATGCAAGTCAAAAATATATGTACCAATAGTTTGAAGAACATTGATCCAATGTAAATGGACTGTTGCCTCCAAAAATAGGAATGCAAGAGTGTCCTTTTTATGAATACTCCATCTCATTGAAATTCATAATTAATGAGCTGTTGCATCTACCTAGTAAATAGGAACAAGAATTAGATACATAGATCACTTCAAAAATGAAACAAAGGAAGCATTAGCACCAATGATAGAAACCCCCAATAATGCAAAATGGGAGAGCCAAGATAGGTACGCAAAAATTGTGTGTCACCCAGAAGTGCATGTAGGAGAACAAAGAACATCTAAATGTGGAACTAAAAGAGTACCTACAAATAAAAGTGTGTGCATACTAGGGAACACACGCATGATGAAAGAATCACTAGGATTCAATATTTTCATGGAATGAACACTCACTTGACAAAGTTGTGATGGAAAAATAAAGGTACTCAAAATCCACCCATGTCACTTTATATCATAGTGTGAGTACAAAAGGCACAAACAAATGTGTGAAAATCCCAAAAAACTACACACCAAAATGGAACTTTATCTTAGTGCATCTACAAAAGATAAATTTCATGCAAAAGACACAAAAAATGCCCAAATAGGATAGAATGCTAGAAATATATAAAGAAAATTCTAAAAAGAGTCATCCCATTCAAACAAAAGTTTGCAAGAGTCAAAATGTCCAAGTAATTCACTAGAATGTGAAAACACAAAAGAATGAATAAAATGTACTTAAACATAAATATAGAAAAAATGCAGGGATATATGTGAAGAACTCTGAAAGATCATCTCAACACTACTAGAATCATGAAAAATAGAGAAATAGGTCAAAATTTGTGAGCTCGGGAGTGAAAATAGCACATCTAACTTTGGAAAGCTATAAAATGTACTCGTAGAAACATCTAAGAAAAAAATAGCAACATTGAATCGTGCTTAGAACTAGATTTATCACAATATCTTGTTTTCCCAATTTTGGTACCCAGGTGAAACATTATTGTGATTTTCCCAATCTTGCTAAAATTACAAAAAGAAAAATTGTTTGGCCCCCTTAGGGGTTGGGAAATGGTCACCCATATGACCGTGGGGTGGTTGATTTTTAATTATTTTTTTTTAAAGAAAAAAAGAAAGGAATATTTCAAACTTTCTTTTGTAACCTTAGTTGAGAAAAATCCCTCAAAAAGCAAGAAATACACATACATACATACATACATACATACATGCATACATAAATAGATACATACATACACTAGAAAACCTTTAATAGAGCATAACATAAGCTTGCTATAATGCACTCACGTTATGCCAAATCACATAATTCGAGTGCATTATAATGCACTCGCATTATTTTTTTCTTTATGTAGTGTAGAAAATTGTACGCTCTTGAAAATAGTGCAATTTCACACTTAATTTGGACCTACTTTAGTAGCCTTGTATTAAATACCCCTTTAAATCATCATTAATAGGTCCCTCACACCCTTTATTTTTGATCTCGAGGCTTATTTCAACTAAAAACCTAAAAAAATCATCAAAAAACTTAAATTTCTAATAACCCACCCCAAAAATATAGGGTAGGACTCATACGGCACCTTCGGAATATAAGTCCCCCTAGGTGGGACCCATACGCCAGAGGTGGCGTATGAGTCCCACTTGGGGATTTTTTAGGATTTAAGTAGGAAATTCAACATTTAATTCAAATTTCTAGTTGATTTCATCTTTTAAGATCTAAATAATAGTAAATTAGGTGTAAATTCCTATATAAGCAAGCTTCTAAGTCATTATTTCATTTAAGCAAGCATTTTTTAGAGCAATTTCAAGATCCAAGCATTTAAGAATCTCCAAGAATTATCTCACAAGAGCATTCAAGTTTCAAGAGAAAGTAAAGTTGAAGTCTTGGAGAAGCATTAAAGTGTTTTTGTAGGTCTTCAAGCTCACTTTCATTCAAGATCTAGCATTGTCAAGGATTGATTATGGTTTCCTATGGTGAATCATGATGGATTCTAGGTTGAGGATATGCAACAAGCCATCAAGCCAACCCTAATGACTTGTTTCCTAAGTGATTCCATCCTCCATTATCACTCTACTTTCAGGTTAAGGTACATGCATCATCATGAACTATTAGAGTGATTTGACATCTCTCAAAGTGAGTCATTATATTCAAGATTCATTCATGTATCTCATTCTTGCACATTAGAATAGGGTTGCATTACATTTATGAATTCCTAATCTTAGACACACTTAAGGTTAGGGTTTATGTTCACACTTACATTCAAGTTTCATTATTTCTATCAAGGTTTAATTACCAGAATAGGAATTTGACTGAGGAAAACCCCAATAAGCAAATCAAATATATATTTTCTTTTGCGGGTCTTTTTACAGGTTCAAATATGAAAATCAACTTGGAAGAGAAGAGTAGAGGTTGAGGTGCAGATCTAAACTTTGAATCCTTGAAAAAGTAGAATAGGATTGATATGCTAGAAATGGCATATGAGTCCCACTACAGGTATTTTTTTTAGATTTTTGTAGATCTAGAATCTACACTGCCTAAAACCTATTCCAGACCAAAACCCCTAGTCTAGGATTGATACGCCCAGAGTGGTGTATGAGTCCTCATAAGCCCTAATTTTAGGATTTTCAAATTTTTAGAGTTTATTTTAGTCTTCTTCAAGTTTCCAGGTATGCACCTCTAATCTTGCAATTCTTTGTTCTAATTTACATGCATTTTTAGGTCATTTAGTGAAGCATTGCATCATATTAGGGTTAAGCTTTAGATCCTTCTTTTCAATTTTCTTTCCAAGCCCTATCTTGGTGGTGAAATCCTCTTTAGTTGATAATTAGACCCTAGGACAACCCTATTGCAAGATCTCTTTCCCCTTCCATCATTGGATTGAGATCTCTAGGATTTTCCTTGAATGAGAGAGTATGAAGATTGTTATTCTATCTCCTAAGTATAGAAGCAAAAAAATTCAACCTTTCATTTTGGAAAACCTACATTTAGAACAACATAATTATGATTTGGAGTGCATTGTCATCCTAGATCTAGCTTGCATTAAGTTTGCATTAGGGTTTGCACTAGTTAATTGTCATTCTAGGGTTTATAAATTTTTCATTAGTGAAAGTGCATATAGCTTGCATTTTTTCATCTCAAATCATCTAAAAATTTCATTTTCACTTAGGTTATAGATCATACAAACTAGAAAGCATAGAAATCACTTAAAATTTTCTTATTTTTTTGAAAAAATCCCTCACTAGGACTCATATGCCCCTCTGGGTGATTTAGTCCTAGTGCAGATTTTAAACTACACTTTACAACATTGAATTATTTGTTTCTATGATTTTATTTGTTGT
This sequence comes from Sequoia sempervirens, assembly GCA_007258455.2. NCBI lineage: Eukaryota > Viridiplantae > Streptophyta > Pinopsida > Cupressales > Cupressaceae > Sequoia > Sequoia sempervirens. The sequence goes on along the minus strand of VDFB02293190.1, from coordinate 330 downwards.
TAAAAGCTTCCTATTTCATTTTACAAATTTTTTGTTACATTCAAATCATTAAAATTAGCATAATTTACATTCATTGAAATTGTGGAGAGAATTAGATTCTTACACTTTTCTTTTTCAGCATTAGTTCATAGTCCAATTAGATCAGAGTACATTTGGAATTCATTTGAAAACAAAACCAAAAGCACCTATAAACTGATGAACCACTTGGATAAAGCATAGTTATTCAACTATGCCAAATATCTTTTTCCAAGTTAACCTAACCCTCAATCCTTTTAGTAGTGATGACTTTGACATGTTAGATGAAGCCCTTGAGGAATTCATCTCACAATA
>VDFB02293189.1:93363-181545 GCA_007258455.2 Sequoia sempervirens | reverse complement strand
TTTTGTCTAGATGAACGTGCACATAGACATCAGGAGAGGATAGACAAAAGAAATTGTAAACAAAAATGTTGATAAATAAAATATTTCCTAGGGGCATATATGTACATTGTGTTGATAAAACCAGTAGGAGCTAAATCTAGGGGCCAGAACTACTACTCAAACGGTGGCCTGCTCTACTTCGCTCTTTTTGGTTCCTTATTCTATAGTGTGGGTTATTACCTACTACACGTTGCAGTTCCACCAAAATAAGCTACACGTTTCTCATATGACTGATTATAATTGAAAATTTAGGGAGTACAGGATACTTGCATTGTACAAAATCCATTAGCAACCAACTTGCTCCTAATTGCATATGTAAACAACAAATGCTAATTTGAAGAAATAAAAAATTATCTTCAGCAAGTATGGTATAAATTATGCCATGTACATGTCATCATGCCAAGAGTAATTCATATAGTTCTTGAAACTCGTGAATATATATGTTCCATGCTTTTCTGTTATCCCACACTTTGCTATTGTTAGATTGGATACACCCCTCTATGTTGTGACTACTTTTTCTAATCAAAACTAATAATATTGACAGTGGCAGCATGAGTAGAAATTCACAGGATAGAGTTATATAGATGCTAATAGTTTTTTTGTCTCCTGGCAGGCTGATCCCTTAGGTGGGGGACGAATAGAGCATCACCCTGAACAGAAAGTTCTACATGTTTATGGTTTCTCACAAGCGTATGGCCAAGCAAACCATGAAGTTACAGCTTCGCTTCTCAATCAGTGGTATCCCTTTCATCAAGTTTCAGTCTCGTGGGATGGGTATTGATTTGAATTAACTGCTCTCAAAATCAGAGGGAATAAGAAAAAGAAATGCTAGCATTTGACTTTTAATTTGTCTATTCTTGGTATTAAAAAATCCAACACAAATGGAAATGGCATGGTTAAGGGGACAATAAGTAATGAAGAAGTTAATTTAGGTATTCATAACCTTAATTAGGCATTCTTTAGATATTCATGACCTGCGCTCATTTGATGGTTAAACATTAAATTTCAAATATGGTTACACCCATGTAACTGCTACCTTTACTAAACTGAACCTTGGATATTATTCTTTAAACAAGGCGATCTTCTTTGAAGAAGAGTTTTGTTCATTAATTCTGGGGCTAGAAAACACCTTGGATGATTACACCTTCCATTTTGACAGTCAACCATACAAGGCATAGAAAACACACCAAATTACCAAGCTACTTATTTGTCTATGGTCAAGAATCAACCCAACCTTGCTCGGTAGCTTGTGAGGTGTCCTTGGTGGCTTGGAGCCTATTTGATATTTCATGATACTCAAATTCTCTTAGCCATGCTCTTGTCATTTTCTATTTTTTCTGCTCTACATGTAAGGATTTTAACGAGTCGTTCATTTTTTCCCTGCAATTGAAAGAATTTTAAAGAATTACTTTTTTAATGTGCAACTTCTATTAATCTTTTCCTTGTAGATTTCATGTCACCTTATTCAGAGTTCTAAATTAGCTCTATTTCGTAGTAAGCAATGGCATATTTGTGATATTTGTAGTGAATAATGACATTTGTAATATTCCCTCTTTGATAATTTCGTATATACAAGAGATAAGGTTGAATCTAATTTCTTTGTTTATGAAATAATATTTCGTATTTGTCATACAAGTGTAAATATTTTTATTTTTTCACATTGTTTCAAATATAAGTAGATAAATTTTTATTATCCAACCTCTATCAAGTGATTCTTGAAATGGTTTCCCTTTTTAATAATATGTAATATTAAAATAGTAAAATATTTAATTAAATTTTAGAATTCGTTAAAGTGTTATCTATATAGATCACATTTATGCATGGTACTAGGATGTGAACCAGCCTTCTATCTTCCCTTAGCATTCAAAAGGCCTAATATAATTTACTTTTTATAAAAAAAATTAGAGTATACTTGTTTTTCTTCATACTCAAACTTTTGTTTTAATTGTGGTTTTCCTATGTTTATGATTAAGGTGATAATCTCTCTTTCCATATATATATATATATATATATATATATATATATATATATCATGCATGTGAGTTCACACATACATGCATATGTATACATGCGTCTAAACATATATACGAGGAAAAATAGTATGTAGTTAATGATGGTTGTTAAAAAAGGGTTTGCACATTGATAGAAAGTGGTCAAGCTACTAGAGAAGATCAATGTTGAGTCACGCCTATCATGTAGCAAGTCCCCATTGGAGGGAAATAATGACAATGGTTTTTTAACTAACCCATGAATGTTGGTAGACTCAAAATAGTATAAGCATCCCATAATTGTTGTTCAAAGAGACCCAACAATTAAAGAAGCAACCCTAAGAGCAATGCTAGAAACCACATTTATTGTGTTATAAAAGGGGGAAAAAAAATCACATTAAAGAAAAATAATCTTACAAGAGGGAATTAATCTAAACTAATCAATGTTTATTGGTTGAGGATTACTTAAAATATTAAAAGGATGCTATAATTAGTCTCAATTTATTATTAGATCTTTTTCTTTAATGTCCACGAGCAAAAGAAAATGATCTCCTTGGGCATATGGCTTTGTTTTGAAAATAAATTTTATGCTTAACAATATTCTAGTTTTTGAATTTTAAGTAAAAGAAAAACAACATTCATTCAAATTATTGTCACACATCTATTTCTTATGAAGACTTGTTCAAAACTAGAATATAAATAGTAACTTCATTGGATGTGCATGAAGGAAAATAATGAAACTTAACATTTCTTATCATATAAATGGATAAATATGACATGGTTGTATTCAGCAGGATTTTTTGAACTAGAACATTGGATACAAGAAACATTCTTAGCAAGGGATCACAATGGTTGATAAAGTGAACTCTAGTGTTAGGGATGGGATCATAGCTAAGAAATTTAAAGATGGGCTTGGATCTTAGTAAACAATTGCAATTTGGGTGTAATGAGTTAACTAAACCAAGGTAGAGCTTAATAGTTTATCTCTTTGCAATTGATTTATGTGTTCATTGTGACGTCAAAATACACTGAGGCAAGATGGACTATGAAGCAATGATATTCCCTTGTGTTGATTTAATGTTTGTGGCCTTGGGGCTTAAATTGTTGTCCTTGAAATTGAGTTGTTTTTTTTTTCTAGCTTGGTTCATGATACTAGTGAAAGGTTTAGAAATTTAAGTAAATGGTTTAGGTGATCCCTCAATTTGATGTCATGGAGCAACCTAGTTAGCCACTTTGCTTTGATTATAAACATATTTTAGGAAAGAGGAATTTACAATTCATAATTGCTCATTGTTGGCATTCTTATTAATATTGCATGCTTTTCTTTAGCAGGCTTATATTTATGCATTTTTCTTTCAATAAACAATTCAAAAAACTGGTAAAATGTGTTATTGGGTGAAGCTTGTTGTAGTCCATTTGCTAATTCACAAGATGATAGATGTCATTATTTCTTGAAAGTATCAATAAGATAAAGTGTTTGGGATGGGCCATTGTTAAACATAAGATCTACTACCTATAATTAGATTTTCTATTAGCAATAGTAAGTAGTGAATTAGTGGGTATGAGTACGAAGCCTCATAATCTCCTCAAGAAGTGTTTGATTCCTAAAATAATGGTTGTGGTCAAAGAGGGGCTTCTTGTAAGACTATACATTTATTGGTCATATTTATACATTTTCTTCTATGTTATAAGAAAAGACTATTAGGAGGAAAATAAAAAGAATAGAGATTCTAATAAGTTCAAGAAGACCTATGATGATGGTGATGTCTTTTTCATTTCCTTGGAAACACATGCATCAAAAGGTGCATGGTTGAAAAAATTTGATGCATCTTTTCTCATGACCTCACATTAGTGGTGGGAAGGTGTACCTTAGAGATGATTCTTATTTGACTATTGTTGGCCATGGAAGATTTTGATTCAATTCCTTAATGGATAGGTGAAGGAGATAAATTATGTACTCATATCATTGGTTTGACATAAAACATACTTTATGTAAGTAAATTGAATGATTTAAGATATGTGCTCCATTATTGAAGTCAATACATTTTTAAACTTTAAAACCGTATAAGGTGAACTAAAAATTTAAGAAAAGAAATAATGCATTAATTCACCATTGTCTCCTTAAGAAATAATAAGATCTTCAAGCATGTAATATCTTATAGGTTGGGGGTTGAGCCCCAACATTACATCATTACTCCCAAATCTCATAATGTTGGCGATCTTGGCTAGGCATCTCCCAATTGCAATCAAAAACCCCCACCTCCTTGGACATTTGATGCTCCAAATTCCCACCCCCCCTCACCCTCCTAGTGAGAAATCTCAAGGAAACTATCACTAATTTGGCCATTTTGATTGTCTCCCCAAACTCAAAATTTGAAAACTCCCAGCTATCTCAAGATCCCATGATCTCTGTTGTTGATGCATGCTCTATTGAAAGCCCAAGAGAGAATGGCAACCAGGATCTCCACAAATTTCAAAGTACACCCAGAAAGCATTTGTTCCCTCAAAAGGGTAGAGATGATCCCTTGATTTCTCTTTTTGAGAAGGCATTGACAATTTCACCAATGTGCTCAAAAATCACATCGCTTGGGGATGAGAAATCTGCTGAGAAATTAGAAGTCAAATGTGCAGGGATAACAATGAAAAAATTCAGCATACATTTTTCACTCCCAGACAAAAGCGGAGCAAAGCCTTTAGCTGCATTTGTGTTTGGCCCTTCATATGGCACCTCGTTTATGGGTTCCCATGAAGGGACAGTCTAGGATTTTTTAATAAGGATGAGGTCCCCTATTTGTGGCCTTACTTGGTACAAGCCAGACACATTTTCCTATATGATTCAATTGGTGGGTATGGCCCCGATAGTGCCACTTGAATTGATCAAAAAAAAATTCTTATAGGTCACCTTTATCTTATAATTATTATCAATATCTAATTATATTAATCAAAATTTAATCATATCTTCATATTAAATAATAACATAAAACATCATGGTATCAATATCACTTAGAATTATAAAAGTGATACATAATTTTAAATGGTTAATTCAAAATATTTTAATGCAATATCGATATTTTAATTCAAAAAATTGAGTTAGATCATGCATTAGTAAAAAGCCAAGATTTTCTTGAGGTAATATATTTATTTGATTGTATTACATTGGATAATATATTATATTACTTGATATACCATAACAAACAAGTAAGAGTAATATGTCATACTAATAAAATTTAAGTCCCTTTAGACTTGTGTACTACTCAATAAAATAGGTGTTACCCCTCATGTTTACATGAGTGATGTATCTATAATATATTAACTATCTTATTATATTTTATCAATTATAGAATAGTTTGGACAAGGATTAGTTTAATGACAATTTTTTGTTGTTAATATGTATATAAATGACCCTTTGGGATATGCTTGTATGACTATGTTTCATTGTGATTTCAATAATTTCTATTGTCTAAATTACCTAACTTATTCCAATTAAAAAAATATCGTACAACTTTTCTTATTAGATATCAATAATATTTCAATTCCCCTAAAACTTGTCATTCAATTTCAATATAATTAGTTTTTATTTAATTTTTTTGAGTATCACTTTGGCAATTCTTCAAATTGGTATTATAGGTTAATGATTTTGTAAGTGATTTTTGAATATACTTCAGTAAAAAATCCGTATAAAATTCTTCCAATTTTGATATATCACTAATTGAATAAATGAATAAATAAACACCCATATAAATTACAAAAAAATACCTTATTGTTGCTTGAGTCTCACAATCAAGTACCACTATAATTTACAAAGATAAAATATGTAGAAACCTATATCATCATTTGAAATTTGATACACAATTTCTAGAAGCCAGTGAATTATTTTATAATTGTTTACACAAATATAGTGCTAAATCATCATTATGAGATCATATATGATGAGCTATGGACCATGTGGGATAAATAAGTGGGCCCACAATTGAATTCATGCACTTAGTGATGGAATAGGCTTGAAATCTATCATGTCCCCATATAAAATAGGAACATGTTATGAACTAAGTCCAATGAAACAACCCTAATAATGGATGATCATTTCTAATGGATAGTAACACTCATAGAAAGTGATTCATAAAATTGCTCAATACTAATATCATTATAAGGGTTGTATGATTGAACGATCTCGACCATATGTGTAATCTTATATCTAATAGTGACCAATGTGTCTCTATTTGGCAGGTTTGGGGTATTATGTATAGTTTGCCTAAATAGTAGAATGCATTATCTAATATTTGAATGGTGATAGAATATAGATTACTCCTACAAGATGGCTCAACCTGATTAGGTTGATGAGAAGTTTGATCAGTCATATCTAAATATATACATAATTAAAACAATTTTTTAAAATTTTGAAACTAAATTTAATTTAATTCAAACACATAATTTAAAACTTATAAATGCAAGATGCAAATATGGATGCAAAAAAATCCCGTAGTTTACATACATGTTTAATTTTATCCAATTCACTAACTAAAAAAAATCAATTAAAATTTAATATTTTAAATCGTATGCAGTAGATTCCTCTCACTAATATGCATCATAATGATGCATCACTATAGTTTTAAATCATAAATGATGAGCATTAAAAACAAAAAATATTAATGTTAAAAATTGAAATGCTTTTGGCCAAATTCTACAATGTAAATAGGCACCACAAAATTCACTAGTTTTATGACCATAAATATTTTCTAAGTTAGAAATATTTTCAATCAAAACACATTAATTATCCTAAAAGGTGATTCAATTGCAAGATTTCACAATGAAATACTTCTCCATTTGATAATAGTAGAATAGTGTGGCATATTAAGTGGTTTGATGTAATGTGATCAAGATCTATCTAATCTTAATGATGAGTCCTTGTCTAGAATAACTCAGTACTAAAATATTAACACATAGGAATATTTTAGTTATCATATATGCCCCATCTAATTAGTGCATACAACATGCATGTAAAGAATTACAGGAGAAGGGTCAATGCAGGATCATGGGGGGTCCAAACTAGGCCCCTAAGTGGCAATGAAAATTCAAAAAAATAGAGTTAGGCAACTTGACATAAAAACTTGAGTAGGTTATTAACATAATTTTAAAAAATAAGTAAAAAAAATTGTAGCAAATTGAATGTAGTTTCTAAGTTACTAGTCCTTTTCTGGAAAGAAGTAAAAATCTATTTGGTGAAAATTTGAAATTTCAATGCAATAGGTACTAAATTTTCAGGAAAAAAATTAAAAGCAGGTGTATGTCTGACTAACCTAAGTACAAGAAAATAAAATGAAACTTTCAATATAAGTAGAGGACACATGCCTGGATGTGCCACATTTTTTTATAATTTTTTTCCAAGTAAATAATTAGTTATAAATATTTTATTAGATTTTTTTTCAAAATATTAAAACTTGTTTGTCTAACCACCATAACTTGGTAAAAAAATTATGATTTTTTTAATCCTATAGTACGGGAAGCATAGAATGTGGTGCATCTTTCGGATTTGAAAAATCTGAAATTGTTTGAAATTTATAATTTTTTTCAATCAACCTATCAATTAGGACTTTAGTTATAATGCATGTAGAAAATCAATAATAATTATCTATTAAATTCAAAATAAGACATATCTTATATTGCTAAAAATTTGAAAATTTGCTCAATAAACCCTTTTTGTTTCATCAAATTCGGATTAAAAAAAGGTCGCCAACCACAAGGGCGAACTTTGGAAAACTAAGGAAAATTTCTAAACATGTTTTTGTAGTTGACTTTCCAAGTATGACACTCCAAGCCAAATCCCAAGGCAAACCAGAGGGAAATCCCAAGGCTGCAGATTTTTTTAGACAAAATGGACATCCATTTGAAACAAATATCTGTTTCAAAATAGATATCCATTTTGAAAAATAAAATGGATATTCGTTCTAAAGACCTAAAAAACCCTCTTTAGTAAAATGGGCATACCTTTTGTGTTTCTAATCAAAATTTTGATTTTTATAGGTGTTGAAAAGGTGATTGAGAGCTCTTCACAATGGACTAGGTAGTATTTCAATATTGTACACAAAAAATTAATTATAATAATTTTAACTTCATATTTCATTTTTGACACATCAAATGCTCACTATTCACATACAAAGTCCCTTTTTCATGATCTTTTTGTAACACATCTCAAAATACTTGAAACATTAGAAAAAGTAATCAATAATGAAATATTTATATTTTTTGTAGTAAGGAGATGAAAAAATCTTCATAAATCATCATATCTCTTTGTCCCTTTCTCTGCCTCTCTATATTTCAATATGTCTTCCCTTAAGCTCTGGATCCATCCCTACACTTGTCTCTCCCTCCCTCTCTTCTTTTCTAATTCTTTTTAGACCTCTCCTATCAAGATTGATTTCTGATCCGATAAAATCTGACTGGATGCCGATTCAAAAAGACTGTTTTGATCGATCTGGATCCGGATCGATCTGATTTTGATTTCTGAGCGATTATCCTTTTCCATCTCGATCTCTCCAAAGCTCTGGCCTCTACCTCGATTTTCCTCTTTTATACCTCTTTTTACGAACCCACAACCGCACAACCTGCCTTCTATGCTTTATTCATACGAACGTACTTTATCTCAATTTTATATTTGAAACTCTTTGCATGCCCAATTCTTCATTAATTTTATATTGTTACATCTTTCTTTATTATATTGATTGTGAAATCAATTTTACTTACCCTACCCATCCTTAGAAACCACATTAGGGTTTCATTTTCATATTTGATACATCATTGATATTTCCACTTTTTCAATATATAAGTGTACCTTTTGGATTTATTTTTCCTCTGTCCCTCTCCACCTCTCCCTCTTTATATATTTATCTATTCTTCCTCCCCACACACTCTCCCTCTCCCTCTCTCTTCCCCTCTATCTTTCCCAAGTCATCTCTCTCTCTCTCTCCCTATCACTCCTACAAAGATTAGAGAGGGAATTTGAGAAGAAGATAGAGGGAAGTAGAGAGGGAAGGTAAGAGAGGTAGATAGGAGAGGGAGAGAAGAGATATCGAGATATCTAAAGGGATAGAGAGTGGGAATGAGGGATGGATGGAGGGGTAGGTAAAGAGAGAGATAGAGAGAAGTAGAGAGGGAGGGAGGTTTTGTGAATAGGATTCCATTTAATTGCAATCCTAAACATGATTTCATGTATCTCCTAAGTCCTTGGAAAGTGTTCCCCAACACTAGGATTAGAAAGAGATTAAATTTGAATGAAATGAACATGTAAATTGATATTTATAATTAATTCTAAATGAGAGGAACATGTGGAGAAACCCAAGAAGAGCTCCTACAAAATAGGAGCACATGGGGCACCCACATGGAAGGTGGAACTCACCTTGACTTAAGTTAACTATTTGGAGAAAGATAACACTTTAGTAATGCATGTAAAAATCCTAAAAGTTAGGGATTGATGTTTGCATGCATGAAGTTTAGTTTAGTTCAGTTCAATTATGGTTCAGTTATCTTCAACTGCATGTAGTTATTTTGAGTTGCATGTTAGTTGACTTCAGTTGAGTTGAATTGCATGCTAATGACTTGAGTTGCATGATAGATAATAGGGGATGATCAATCATGCATGATATTTTCCTAAATGGTGGAGAGATATGTTTAGTTAATAGAGATTGACTTGGACACACCTTGGGCGCCCAAGTTGGCATATTGGAGTTAACACTTTTGCATGATAAGATATTTTATAAGGCTGAGTTAAGTGGGCCCATTTTTGGGTGCCAACTTTGAGGAGAAGCTTACAAGATATCTTTGGAATCAACGTTGAGTTATGAATTCAATTTGGGACGCCCAAATTGATGAAGGACTTGGTTTGACATTGTTTTCCATGGAAGAACTCTACTTGCAAAGAATAGGCATAGGTTTTGTGAGATAAGCTTTGTGCTTTGTAATTGTAAACTCTTTGGATTTTACAAGGCTAATTATTGTCTATTTATTGCAGCAAGTTGAAGAGAGTACTTTTGTGAAGCATGGCACAGGATGTGTGGATTCATGCTTGGACACATGAGAGTTTATTGTAGGTTGTGAAGAAGAATTGTTGAAGGAAAATGAAGCATCTCAAGCAAGGATTAGTAAAGAATTATTGTAATTTTGTTCTAAGGTTAAATAATACAAGCACTATTGATTCTGGTGGTGGAGTTTTTTCCCGAAAGGGTTTCTCCATGATATATTTTGTGTCACTTCTATATTTTGGTCTTATTCTACAATCTTTTGTATACTTCTAAAATTGGTAAAATTAATCTAAACAGATAATCATATACAAATAAATTGTAACAAAGAACACTTAATTAGATATACAATCTCATAGTTTTACAAAGTATTAAGTTACATAATTACCTCCATTTTCAACAGTAGGAAGGGAGAAGTAGAGATAGAGAGGTATGGTGGGATGGATATAGGGAGAGGTAGGTAGATAGAGAGGAAGATGGAGATGGGAGATAAAGAGAAGTGGAGACAAAGAGAGAGGTAAGGTGGAAGGGATAGAGGGAGAGGTAGGTAGAGAAAGGGAGGGTGAGGGGATATATAGAGAAGTACAGAGGGGAGGGGAGAGAGAGGTAATATGGGAGGGATATAGTGTGAGATAGGTAGGGAAGGAGAGGGTGAGGGGAGTTAGATAAGTAGAGAGGGAAGGGGAGAGTGCAAGTTATTGAGAGAGGGAGAGGGAGAGAGAGACAAGGAAAGAGAGGGAAGGAGGGAGAGAGGGAGGGAGAGGTAGGTAATGAGAGATTAGCGTGGGAGGGATAGAGGGATAAGTAGATAGAGAGAGAGGGTGAGTGGAGATAGATAGAAGTAGAGAGGGAAGGTGAGTGAGAGGTAGAGATGAGAGAGAGGGTAAAGAGAGATAACTAAAGGGAGAGATGGGGAATGAGGGAGGGATAGAGTGAAGTAGGTAGAGAGAAGCAAAGAGGGGATATGTAGAGAAGTAGAGAGGGAGTGGAAGGGAGAGGTAGAGATAGAGAGGTAGGGTGGGAGGGATATAGGGAGAGGTAGGTAGAAAAAGAGGAAAATGTAGATGGGAGATAAAGAGAAGTAGAGATAGAGATATGTTAGGGTTTCTTAGACCTATAATTTTATGATATTTATATCTCAATTTTATATTTGAAACTCTTTGCATGCCCAATTCTTCATCAATTTTATATTGTTACATATTTCTTTATTATCTTTATTTTGAAATCAATTTTACTTACCATACCCATCCTTGGCAACCACATTAGGTTTTCATTTTCACATTTGATACATCATTGATATTTCCACTTTTTCAATATATAAGTATACCTTTTGGATTTATTTTTTCTCTCTCCCTCCCCACACTCTCTCTCTCCCCCTCTCCCTCTCCCTCTCCCTCTCCCTCTCCCTCTCCCTTTATATTCCACTCTATCTTTCCAAATTCATATATATCTCTAGATATCTCTCCATCTATCTATCCCTCTCTCCTCTCTCCATCTCTCCCTATCACTCCTACAAAGAGTAGAGAGGGAATTTGAGAGGAAGATAAAGGGAAGTAGAGAAGGAATGTAAGAAAGGTAGAGAGGAGAGGGAGATAAGAGATATAGAGATATCTAAAGGGATAGAGAGGGGGAATGAGGGAGGGAGGGAGTAAGGGGTAAGTAAAGAGATATATAGAGAGAAGTAGAGAGGAAGGGGGGAAGAGAAATGTAGAGATAAGAGAGGTATGGTGGGATGGATATAGGGAGAGGTAGGTAGATAGAGAGGATCAAGAGGGAGGTGAGAGATAAAGATAAGTAGAGAAAAAGAGAGGTAAGGTGGGAGGGATAAAAGGAAATGTAGGTAGAGAGGGAGGGTGAGGGGATATATAGAGAAGTATAGATGATAGGGGAGAGAGAGGTAAGGTGGGAGGGATAGAGTGAGAGGTAGGTAGAGAGGGAGAGGGTGAGGAGAGATATAGAGAAGTAGAGAGGGAAGGGGAGAGACAGAGTTATTGAGAGAGGGAGAGGGAGATGGAGAGAGGGAAGGAGAGAGAGGAAGGGAGAGGTAGGTAATGAGAGATTAGGGTGGGAGGGATAGAGGGATAAGTAGTTAGAGAGAGAGGGTGAGTGGATATAGAAAGAACTAGAAAGGGAACGTGAGCGAGAGGTAGAGAGGAGAGAGAAGGTGAAGAGAGATATATAAAGGGAGAGGGGGGAATGAGGGAGGGATAGAGTGATAGGTAGGTAGAGAGAATAAAAGAGGGGTGATAGGGATAAGTAGAGAGGGAGGAAGGGAGAGGTAGAGATAGAGAGGTAGGGTGGGATGGATATAGGGAGAGGTAGGTAGACATAGAGGACAATGTAAATGGGAGATAAAGAGAAGTAGAAAGAAAGAGAGAGGTAAGGTTGGAGGGATAGAGGGAGAGATAGGTAGAGAGATGGAGGGTGACCAAATTACCTCTCTCTATCTATGTCTCTACTTCTCTTTATCTCTCATCTACATCTACATCTTCATATTTTTCTACCTACCTCTCCCTATATCCCTCACACCCTACCTCTCTATCTCTACCTCTCCCTTCCTCCTTCCCTCTCTACTTTTCTTTATCTCCCCTCTCTATTTCTTTCTACCTACCTCTCACTCCATACCTTCCTTATTCCCCCTCTCCCTTTAGATGTCTCTCTATATCTCTTTTCACCCTCTCTCTCCTATCTACCTCTCTCTCACCTTCCCACTCACCCTCTCTATCTAATTCTTGCTCTATCCCTCCCACCCTTCCTCTCTCATTACCTACCTCTCCTTTCCTCTCTCTCCTTGTATCTCTCTCCCTCTCCCTCTCCCTCTCCCTCTCTATATACCTCTCTCTCTCTCCTTCCCTCTCTACTCCCTATCTCCCCTCACCCTCTATCCCTACATCTCACTCTACCCCTCCCACCTTACCTCTCTCTCCTCTTCCCTTTATACTTCCATACATATCCCCTCACCCTCCCTCTATCCCTTCCACCTTACCTCTCCCTCTCTCTCTGTCTACTTTTCTTTATCCCCCATCTCCATCCTCCTCTCTTTCTACCTACCTTTTCCTATATTGATTTCACCCTAGCTCTCTATATCTACCTCTTCCTCCCTCCCTCCCTCTCTACTCTCTCTATCTACACTCTCTAGCTCTCTCTATGTACTTCTCATTCCATCCCTCCCTCCTTCCTCATGTCTCTCCCTTTCGATATCTCTCTATATCTCTCATCTCTCTCCTCTCTACCTATTTAACCTTCCCTCTCTACTTCTCTCTATCTCCACTCACTCTACGTATTTAGGGAGAGGTAGGTAATGAAATATAAGGGTGGGAGGCATAGAGGAATAAGTAGGTAGAGAGAGATGGTGAGTGAGGATAGAAAGAAGTAGAGAGGGGAGGTGAGAGGAGTAGAGAGGAGAGAGAATGTGAAGAGAGATATATAGAGATATATAAAGGGAGAGTGGGGGAATGAGGGAAGGATGGAGTGAGAGGTAGGTAGAGATAAGTGAAGAGGGGAGATAGAGATAAGTAGAGAGGTAGGGAGGAAGAGAGAGGTGGAGATATAGGTAAGGTGGGAGGGATATAGGGAGAGGTAGCTAGACAAAGATGGAGATGTATATGAGAGATAATAGAAGTAGAAACAAAGAGATAGAGAGGTAAGTTTGGAGGGATAGAGGGAGATATAGGTAGAAGGTGATAACATTACCTCTCTCTATCTTTGTCTCTACTTCTCTTTATCTCCCATCTGCATCTTCATCTTTGTCTATCTACCTCTCCCTATATCCATCCCACCCTACCTATCTATCTCTACCTCTCCCTTCCTCCCTCCCTCTCTAATTATTTTTATCTCCCCTCTCCATTTCTTTAATCTATATACCTCTCACTCCATCCCTTCCTCATCCCCCCTCTCTCCCCCTTTTGATGTGTCTCTATATCTCTTTTCACCCTCTCTCTTATCTACCTCTCTTTAACCTTCCCACTCACCCTCTCTCTCTACCTACTTCTCCCTCTATCCCTCCCACCCTACCTCTCTCATTTCCTACCTCTCCTTACCTCTCTCCCTCCTTCCCTCTCACACTCTCCCCTCCCTCTCTCTATATACCTTTACATCTCCTTCCCTCTCTACTTCTCCCTACCTCCCCTCACCCTCTCTCCCTACATCTCACTCTACCCCTCCCACCTTACCTCCCTCTCTCTCTCTCTCTCTCTCTCTCTCTCTCTCTCTCTCTCTCTCTCTCTCTCTCTCTCTCTCTCTCTCTCTCTCTCCTTCCCTCTATACTTCCCAATATATCCTCTCACCCTCCCTCTCCCTAACTACCACTCCCTCTATCCCTCCTGCCTTACCTCTCCCTCTTTATATCTTCACTTCTCTTTATCCCCGATCTCCATCCTCCTCTCTTTCTACCTACCTTCTCCTATATTTCTCCCACCCTAGCTCTCTATCTCTACCTATCACTTCCTCCCTCCCTCTCTATTCTCTATCTCCTTTCTCTGTCTCTCTCTCTACATACTTCTCACTCCATCCCCCCCTCTTTCCCCATGTCTCTCCCTTTAGATATCTCTCTATAGCTCATTTATCTCTCCTCTCTACCTCTTTAACCTTCCTTCTCTACTTCTATCTATCTCCACTCACCCCTTCTCTCTCTCTATAGAAAGGTAGAGAGGAAGATAGAGGGAGAGGGAGAGAATATATATAGATAAAGAGAGGTAAAGGGATAGATACAAATATAGAAATCTAGGGAGTTATTAATAGAGATGAATATATAGAGAGATATAGAGGAATATGGAGATAGAAAGACATATATGGTAAGATAAAGTGATAGAGAGAGAGAAATAGAGATAGAGATAGAGAGAGATAAAGAGGTAGAGATAAGGAGGGAGAGATAGAGAGGGGGGAGATAGAGAGGGGGAGATAGAGGACGGAGGGAGAGTGGGAGATAGATAGAGAGGGTGTAGATAGAGAGATAGAGGTAGAGAAAAGGAGAGAGATAGGTAGAGAGAGAAGAAGAGGGGAGAGATATATCAATATGTAGTGGGAGAGGGAAAGAGGGAGAGATAATGACAAAGGGAGATATAAAGAGATAGAGAGGGATATGGAGAGATATAGAGAGATAGGGAGAGAGAGGTAGAGAAATATATGGATAGAAAGGGATAAAGAGAGAGAGAGAGAGAATGATTAAGAGAGAGAGGTAGAGATAATGAGATATAGATAGATTTAAAGAGAGATAGAGAGATATAGATAGAGGGGGAAAGAGTGAGAGAGAAAGGAGTTGATAGAGACAAGTAATAGAGATATGGAGAAAGATATGGAGAGAGGAGCATAGAAAAAGAGATAAATATAGGGAGTCATAAATAGGGTGTGTTTGTATATATGAGTGAGAAAGAGATATGGAGATAACTTGATGAAAATGCAGATTATATAAATAGATAGAGGGAGGGAGAGGGAAAGGGAGCAAGAGACATAGAGAGAGAGAGAGAAGTGGAGATATAGAAATATGGAGTGATACAAATATAGGGAGATAGGGAGAGATATATAGAAAGAGGGAGAGATATGTAGAGATATATATAACCGGGGAAAGATAGAGGGGAAGAGAAAGGGAGAGAGGGAGAGATAGATAAATGGATAGAGGGAGAGAGAGATATATATTTTATCCTAGTTCAACTTGGGTAAAGGTGCACATAGGATCAAAGACAACAAGGATGCCTTTTATGATGATTTATGCAAAAAATTTACTCTCCTTAGTAAAAAATATAAAATTTTCATTATTGATTACTTCTTTAATGTTTCAAGTCATTTAGGATGATTATTGCAAGAAAAACATGAAAAAAAGACTTTGTATGCAAGAATTATGAGCTTTTAAAATTTTAAAACTTAAGGAGGAACTTAAAATGATTATAATTAATTTTTGTGCTCAATCTATCAAAATAATCTTATCCATTGTGTAGACCTCTTAATCACCTTTCCAACGCTTATAAAAAATAAAAAAATTGATCAATAATGCAAAAGTTATGCCCATTTTACTTAAGTGTGTTTTTTTGGGCTTTTCAAAATAGATATCCGTTTTGAAAATATAAAATTAATTAAAATACTTATTGAAAATGGATATTCATTTTACTTTTCAAAATAGGCATCCATTTTTCTTTTCAAAACAGATATCTATTTTGTTTGCAAAACGGATATCCATTTTTTTTTTGCAAAATGGATATCTGTTTTGAATACATAAATTGATGGAAATTAATTTCAAGAAACGAATATCTGTTTTGGTTTGGTATCACCAAACCAAATTATAATTTTACTCGACTCATACAAAAATTCAACAAATATTTTCACAATTTTGGTGAAGTAAAAATGCGTTTTTTTCTCATTGCCACTTTTTGGACCCCCATGGTCTTGCAAATGCCCAGAAAGTAAATGTAAGCATGTAGTGTATAAGCCTATCATTTAATATATCATGTAAAATAAATGTAATGTAAAATGATGTGTGAAAGCATATGAGCTAGAGATAACCAAGGTATAAGGTTGCTTCTAATATGGTTAGTTAGGTGAGAATGATCTAAAGGTGAAATTTAATTGGTATGGTGAAGGCATGGTAACCCCAATATGGCTCATAGAACATGATAAAGCATGCAAGAAAATGTGATAAGATAAAGGAAGCATGGTGCCCCAAATGTTGCAAGATAGATCTAGGAACATAATTAGACATATGATTATAAAATGATATAGGAAAGCATAACACCTCTATTTAAAAAGGATGAATATAACATAGTATATAATGGTGAAGGGAATTTTTCCCCAATAAAATAAGATATCTATAGGAGAATTAAATGGAATTGAAAGAAAACATATTATTGGGAAGGCATGGTGATCCCAATATATTAAATTAATATAGAAACAACACACTATGGCCATACATGATGTAAGAAATAATCATAGGCACATAGGAGAAATCTAGACACAAGATAATTCCATGAATAAGTGCATAAGAAAGGTAATATAGGAATCATAAGAATGTAATAAAAATGTAGTAGGGTAAAAATAGAAACTTGTGTCATACTTTATAAAGGAATCAGACAACATAAAAAAAAAAATTCTCAGCTTTGACCACATAAAAGTGATCTTTATGTTTAGAATTTCAAAATGATGGAAACTAATGAAATGTAGAACTCTTGATGAAGTTTATTCCTATAGTTTTTCAATTTTTTCAAAAATTGTTTTAATATTTTAAAAAAAAAAATTAAGAGCTAATTTTGAATTGCTAGAAATCTCAAGAAATAGTGATGTTGAGTTGATATTGAGAAAAAAATAGAAAACAATTTTATTTTCTCATGATTTTTTTCCAAATAGATAACTTTAATATCTAGTGCATGGAAAAATAAATTAAAAAAAAATGATTTATATTTTCCTCATAGTAGTGTTTTAAAGTTAAATGTACCGAAATTTGATAGTTTTCATTTGACGTCAACTATTTAACTTTTTTATTGTTTTCAAAAAATATATATATACCCTTTTGAAGAGGATTCTCTCCTCTAGTTCACCATATATTTTTCAATTTTTTTTACTATGTTTTAATATATTTTTTAATTTCTAATCAACCTCATTTTTTATTTAACAACCTACTTGCATTATTTAAACAAAACACACACACACAGAGACACACACACACACACACATATATGGATTCTTGACTTTGAGCTCTACAAAAGGGTATTTTTAGTTTTTCTAAAACAAGATCATTCTGACAAAAATAAATCATTTTAAAGTGGGAATTTGAGGTTTCTTCCAACAAGGATGCCACAGACAATTTCAGGTGAAAGAGTTTTGGTTGAAACCCTTCCAGTCAAAAACTTACATGCAAATTGTGTTAGCTTTTAAATTGACAAAGAGAAAAATAATATTTTAATATTTTGAGTAAAAGGGTTTAATTAATTTAGTTGGACGAAAGTGTGACATAGGTTTGTGCTTTTACCTAGTAGGAATCTTAAGCATTATAAGGCATAGACCATAGGATCATATGTATACAAGTATGAAAGGTATGGTTAGATAAACATGAGAATCACTAGTGAAAAAGGGTCATGGTAAGTGATAACATAGGAATGCATATTTAAAATTAGTTAACAAAAAGTGAAATAAAAAATAAATTTGATAGGATTAAGGAAATATAAGAGTAAAATAGGGAATACAAGGACATGTAATATTGAATGAGTTGTAGCAAACATAGTGGTAAATATGTGAAGTTATTTTTTTTCTCGTGCTTGACAATGAACCAAATATATCAATTTATTTATCAATTTAATTGAAATGGGAATGTGGTTAATTGAATTAATGAGGTTTTCACATGAATTAAATAAATATATCTTGATTAAAAGTTTCATATTGATAAAGATTATTAGGACTATTTTATGAAGTGTTCAAGATCTAATATTTAGTGCATAATATCATAGTAGCTAAGGAATAGTTTGGGAAGTGATTAATCATTGTAGTGGCCATCAAGAAAATAATATCAAGATTGCTAGAATATGGGGAAGCTCTCTATATCCAAACACATAGCTACTTTTTAACACTATATAATTTTTTCAAAATTTGGCTAGAGGTTGAAGAGAATGCTATTATGATTGAGAGAATTTGAGCCTCTTTTCTACACAAAACTAGTAATAAATTCAATAATCCATATTTCATGAATTTATTATGGAAATACTTTCTTATTGCTCAATTAAGGGATATTTTATTTGTAATGTTGACAATAATTCAATCACTAATAGCATTCTAGCAAAATTTTAAGATATGATAAATTTTCTCACCCCAATGCTATAGTGTAATGTGGTTGCCAAATAATTGATTAGGGAAAATGATGTGTTAGAAACCCTATAAGAATGAGTTGGAGACAACATTGATGTCGCCTTGCATAATCAATTAGTTGAGTGCTCTATTAATATTTGTGCATATCTTATGAGTGATTGTCTATAAGAATATCAAGCTATGTGTTGAAGAATATGTTAGAAGATTAATCTTTACTTGGTAAAGGTTATTCTTTAATTGTATTTATTTATTTATTTTTTAATTCCTTTATTAAGGAATATTTTTAGCCACCTCCTTAATAGGTTCTTGACAACTCACACACACATAGATGAATGGTAGCATTTATTTAGTTGGGAGTTACTTTCTAATTCTAACTCCTTTTCTCACCTCTATATATTGAGATGTCTCTCCTCTCATTCTTCATTCAAGAAAGAAAGCTTAAGGCTCTCTCTCTCTCTCTCTCTCTCTCTCTCTCTCTCTGTGTATCATTCTTATGCATTTTGCCTCCATTCATAATATTGGGGTTTTTTTCTTGTATTTTTCCCTTACCAAATTCTTGTGTCTCTTTTTCATTTGGTGGTGCTTGGTTTAGCTACTCTATCTTTGGTAATATTTTTCCTTCAAAAAATGCTCATTGATTAGTTCTTTCCTTTGCTCAATTTATTTTTCCTTTCATGGCATTAGCACCTTGACATTACTAATCTTTTGTGAGCTACATTGTTGAAGGTTTACCAAGTTTTTTAAGCACACCATTGGAGGCATTCTAAGAGAGAAGGAAAAGAGCCAAAAGTCTTATCTTGCTTCTTGTTTGATATTTGTTTTCTAACTTAGTTCTTATTTTGTAGGAATCTTAGTTTTCTATTGTTTCAGATTTCAAATAATTTGTTCCTAAATCTATTTGCATCTCTTGCAAGCTTTTAGAAAATCCAATAAGGGCTTATCTTGTTTTCCAAATTTCAATTCAAAATTTTCTAACCCTTATGTAGGACATATTTTTATCTAAAGGTTTCTAAGTTTTTTTTAATTTCAAATTTCAAATCTCAAATCTGTGCAATAATTTTATTTTTTTTAAATAAACTTTAAATTCATTCAATATAATTTGCATGCATTTTTATATTTATGCAAATTTTTAGAAACCCTCAAATAAAAGACTATCGTTAGTTTTTTTAGAAAATTTCTTTATTTTGCATGTTTTCATCATTTATGCATGTTATAATATTTACAAATATACTTTTCGGGTTCTAACCTAATTTTAACTCATATTTATTCTTTAATAAATCAAAAAAATCTTTTTAAAATAATAAATCTCATATTTTTTTACAAGATATATTTAAATATCCCAATTTTTTCTTTTTTAAATACAAAGATCTCATTCAAAAATAAATACATTAAAAAAACCCTTAGATAATATCAAAAAATAAAATATTAAAATTGTTACCTATTTTTAGCTACAGCTCAAAACAGGTGCAGTTGAATTGCATTCATCACAGAAAGGTGCAAATTTTTTGCTAAAAGTATTCATTGAATTTCAAAATTTGATTATGTAGATGTTTGTAATAGAAGAACTCATAAATTTGCATAAAAGAATGTTGTTTTTTATTCATATTGGAAAGACAGAAATCCTGCACAAGCCACAGGACTAGCTAATTTGATTTTAATAATAAAATGATGGATACAAGAAAAGAATTTAAACTATACAACTAAAAATAACATGAGCATAAGATAGAAGGTGATTCGTCATTGCCTAGAATGACAAATTGTCTTCACATTAAATTCTTCAGTTGTTGTGTTGTGCTTTCGAATTGAGCCAGCTCTAGGCTCCAAAAGCATATGCAAATATAATGAAATGTGGTATTAGAGATGGTCTCTAAGTAGTGACAAATCATATCCTATCCTATGCCTACACTACCAACAGAAATATAACGTACATTCAATCAGGCATCCATAAGATGATTTCACTATTCAAAAGAAAACATAATTCAATAGAAGCTTTCAACTTCATTTATTTTTCTCGCATGTTTGTTTAAATGTGCAGGAACAGGTTCATTATATTTATGATTAATTTCATCAGATATGTGGAGCAAAATGGGCTCCCACAAGGGTTGAGACCAGCATATCAAAAGGACACCTCTCATTCATATCATTATTTGAGAGTTATCAAATATTCAATTACAGTCATCAAGAAAGGACTGTTGTAATAAGAGGAATTCACAAGAGCAACCTTTAATTCATTATGATAAAAATAGATCGAGCAAAGCATCTTATTGCTCATAATTTGAAGGAACAATTCAAAGTATCTATATGAGCCTTAAGCATTGATCATTTATGGTAATCAAATCCAAGTGCAATGAAAAGAGAAACACAAATGAACAATAGCTCTTAATATGCTCAAGAGGTCTTCAAAGCAGAATAAAGGTCCATCTTGTACTTTATGGTCCTACATCATCTATTTGATCTCATTCCTTGTTGTTATGCTATTAGGAATATGATGCAGAAATTCATTGAGTATCAATCAAAATAGTACATGAGTTGTAGGCAGCTACTACAAATCATCAATATGCTCACAAGAATAAAGACAAGGTGCAAAGCAATAACAAGAGATCCTCAGTGAATTCACCTATTATAGATAGTTACTATGATAAGAGGGTCAGCAGTCCTTTAGTCATCAAAGCCATGAATAGGATAATGTTTTCAACAAAACAGTCATGCCATGAATGAGATCAATGAGTTGATCAAGAAGGGCGGTTTAATGGACAGTCAACAAAAGATGGTATTATCCTTGAGAAAAAGTCACAGTGGTTCATACACGGTGATGGTAACCTGTACAGAATAACAGTCAGATAAAATAGTGGAAGAGGGATACTATCCTTGTTTTCCAGGTTAGTATGTTCATCTCAAGTTCATCAACGGAATTCAAGTATGCCCAAGGGTTGCGAGGAAGATGGAAGCCATGGCCTAAAAAGGTAAAACTGCGATACCGGTTTCCATTGCTTCTTCCAAGAATACATGAAACAGGGTTTCTAGCTTATATAAAAAACAACATAGAATGGAGAAAATTTCAATTTTTGCCAGTTTTGGAGACACCAACAAAACCTTCATGTATACCTTGATATATTGAAACCCACGACTTGATCATGGAGGAACCCTTCAAGGAAATGTTAGGAATATCAAATACAAGTGAAGGAAGAGTCTCAGCCTATTTCAAAAAGACCATGTTTTTTTTCCACAAGCTAAAATCACAGTCAAGGAAATAATAATAGTAAACATGTATAAAGAGCTTGAACAACACTGCCACAAATAATCAAAGATGGTAATCCATTCAAGGAAGGTAGTCAAATACAATGCAAGTTTCCCATAAACAATTAACAAAGGAGAAACTGCCATCTACAGAAACTTATATATGCAGTCTAGAGCAATGTTTTAGAACAGAAAAATGTGCTCTATATTTATGTGTTTGAGATGGGTCAAGAGGGTTTCAATTAGTTATCAATGAAAAGTAGCATATACGGGAACAATCAATATGTTTCGGAGAATAAAAGACAACAAAGTAACAAACCAATGAGGTTCTTTTCTAAGCTTCAGCCTGGAAAGAAAATATAAAAGAGAAAAAATGAAACTACGTTTGTCATCACAACCATAATGGTCCAAATGCAAAGATCTATATTTGCTACCCAACTTTTAAGGGAGTGCAAAACCTAAAAATTGATTGTATAAATGCATGAAGGACGCAGATTAGAGATTCATTTGAATAAGGCACCATTTAATTCTTAAGAGTTTTCATTGTACAATGAAGTATTAAGCTAGGACCTTGAAGGTTCTGTAAACAGAGTGTAGCCGTCAATACTCCTAGAGAAACATGTGAAACATGGAGAAAAGTAAGATATATACAGTATGAGAAGGCCGCAAGTTTTGGAACCCTAACACGACCTTGAGCATAGATAAATCTCTTCAAAATGGAGAAATACACAACCACAACCAAAAAATGCAAAGATGTTTTCTTCAACAAAAATGCATTATACCCATTTTTGGTTTTTGTTTTCAAAATTCAAATACTCATCAAAATGGAGCACAATTTTGGGCTTTTTAGTTTCATTTTTAGAATGAAGGAAAAAATGGAAAAATAGGTACCTGGATCAAATATAAAGCCCACAGCCTGAAAATAATTAAACCCACAAAGAGAAAGAGTGACTAGGATTTTGAGTTGAGCTATCATAAAATGAAAAGATCTTTGTTCTACCCATAAATCCCACGGCCTACCCTTCGAGATCAAAACATATACAAGAGGGAATATTCATCATTGTTGTTTGCTCTAATCAATAAATTTTATATAGACAAAAGCAAGAGCAAATACAAAAATTCGATGATGGAGAACTTCTTTTTCTCATAGAGAACGACTTTCAATGCCACAACAAGGAGTTTCAAATTTCTCCTCTCAAGATGCAGACTAAGGCTCCAATGGTGGCTCAAACAAAGAAAATAAGATATCAATAGAGGATAGGAAGCAGAAAAAAAAAAAAACATTAGAAATACACTAAAGCCATGGCTATAAAGCCTGAAGATGACTTTGAAAAATAAGAGAAATGTCCAAATTTGGCTTAAGAAAATCTTACCACACATTTCACTGTGGAAATCTTCAAAAAATGGCATGAAACAGTAGTATGAACTCAAGTTTCGAGCTCTAGTTCAATCCAAACCCTTACCAGAGATCATGGCAGCAACAACTTGTTCACAAAATCGCAAAGTGAGAATAAAAGGAATGATTAGGGTTCAGAGCTTTTACTCATTGCATAATGAGTAATTTTTACCATGTTTTATGTGAATTGTTTCATATTATTATTGCCTTCATGGACTTGACTCTAAGTCAATTAATCCAATGATGTTAGGGGGTGTGACTTATGAAGTCAAGATTCAGAATTATCAAAGTTTTGAAGTGAGGAGCACTTCACCTTATTTTTTTGCATGTGTTTTTTAACTCAAGCTTTGTAAATAAATATTAATGGTAATTAATTACCTTAATATTTATCATATCATGTAAAAATTAAAGGAGATATAATGCATACTTTGAGGCATATTTCACTTTTAGTCAACTATACATGCAAATCAAAATGAAGAGATAACTTAAGTGCTTCCAAGGTCCTTGAAATCATGGAGGAGTAAACGGTGGATTTTTCAGCATAGTCTTCAGTTTTTGATGCCTTATCACCATGCACGATACATAGATGGAGTTTTAGTCTGATATGCATGAGCGGATTGATAAAAACGAGGTAGTTTTCGCATGCTTGGACCCACTTTTTGTGAGATTTTCAGTGCAGTTTGAGTACTCCATGGGTCAATTATGAGTTGACGGCTAGTTTGAGACTGAGTTCACTCATTTTTGCATGAGTTTGGACTATTTTTATTAGGGTTTTCTGTTATGCTCGGATTTCACGTTGGAGATGCTATTTTCACTTTAGTTCTCATTCAATTATATTATTGTATGCTTGGTGCATGCCTTTTGTATATATTGGAAAAAGTTAGTCTTTTTCCTCTAGTTCTTGATTTCTCTTGCTTTTGCAATTTTTGCAAAGAAGGCTTCTTGTAACTCAGTTTATTTTTTCAAGATTAATACATTCAGCAGGTTATTACAAGCTAATCAAGTTTTATCAATTTGCAAAGCTTTCCTTTTACCTTTCAGTGTACCAAGTATTTGCCTTCAAAATCTCAGGTGTCGTGCTATGTGAATGATTTGATAAGGAATCTATCGTGTTTTAATCTTAGGAACCTATATTTTCCCTTCTCATTCATATGTTCTTGTATACAACTAAGTTTTGATTCCACAGGTTATATGTTGTGCATCTAACTTATTTTACTATTTTAGTTGTGAAGACACACTTTTCCTTCAAAGATGGTAATACAGTTAAGCCTTTATATAAATTATTTATGTGGTTAAATTGTTCAAATTTAGTTGTGCAAATAGGTTTATTGAAAAGTAATTGTGAAACAAGTTGCATGCAACATCATTATCTAAGTGCATTGCTAGAACATAAATTAGTTTTTGCATTCATTTCAGCACTTTCTTCCCTTTTCCCAACATGTTCATTAGTTAAAACAGAAGAACAAATAGGAAGCCGACCTAGAATCCAGAGGTTCAATCTCATTTATAGGTCACCCACAACCTGAGTTTGATCCAATGTTACACGGGATTGCAGAGCTTTCCAGCCCTGCATGCAGGTGCAAATCCCTGTGATAACAAAAATATCTAAAACATCTAAGAATAAATTAAAATATGTAAAAAACATAAAAGTTTCTAAGAGTTTAAATCAAAGTCTGCCCCATTTTATACAAAATTTCAAATAAAAAAATTTAATCTTTTAATTTTTTTTATTCAAACTTTCATTCTTTTTATCTTTTTAAAATAAAAGATTCATTTTTAATCAAATGAATGTAAGTTTCTTTTTATATGTTATTTATTTAAAACTCTTAATTTTTATAAAGTCTTTTTTTAATAGTGGTTTCTTTTTTAAAAAATTAATATTAATTTCATAATATCTTTAATTATTATTATTTTTAAATAATTTATTATTATTTAAGTTTAGATTATATAATTTTTTTTATTTTTAAGGATAAGTATATTTTTTTTAGAACATTTTCAAAATAAAAAGGTTAATATTTTTTTCTTCCAAATTTAAAATATAGAGGTCTATTTTTCAATTTAATTTCTCTCTTATAGATTTTTTTTTATAGTTGTATAAGGGAATATTATTTTTGTTAAAGAAAATATTTATAATAGTTATCATTTTTTTCAAGAAAGTTGTATTTTTTTATTACAATCATATCTACATTTTTTTTTTTAGACTGCAGGAATCGGGTAGCACGACCCCCTATAAACTGCAGTGCGCCTGGTAAACTTTTTAACATGACTGGCGACGCTGGTGCAACACACCCTCCGGTACCACAGGGGTGGGGGAGACTAGACCTTGTGACCAACCTCCTGCAATAGGAAAGATTTAGCCAACCGAGCTAGGGCCCCAACCCCACAATCATATCTACTTTAATTATTGAAATTAAGTTAAATTCTTCTATCACTCCTGGAAAACTCATCTCTTTTATTTTTCAATAAAAATATCTTTTGGATGTTGCTACGGATCCCAAATTGGAACCAAATCGGTCTACATGTAAAGATGATCAAGAAAAATGGAGGCTTAAAAATGAGGAAGTCCTTGGCATCATAGGTATTTCCATGTCACAAAACTATATGTTCACATTGAGACATGTACAAAAGCCTATAGAACATGGGACAAAGTCAAGACTATTTATGATAGTTCAAATGAATCTAGAAAAATTCAACTTCAAGACCAACTTGAAGATCTAAGCTATTCTGATTTCAAATCTATGGATGATTTTCTATTAAAACTTGATGCAATTGCATGGTTTAGGAGTAAAATTAGAGGATCTTAGATTAATTCATCCTATTCTTAAAAAATGTCTTCCTAGGAAATTTTAGCAATTTATTACTAATATTCATGTGTAAATAGCTATTCCTTCTTTAGCTACTCAATTAACATGATAATTTTCATAATTTATTAAGACATGAAGAAGCTAAGTTAATTCAATTTGGTAATCTTAAATCTAATGAACATACTTTCTTGTCTAATCATAGGCAAAATTTTAAGCCTCATTTTAAATAATATTATAATAATAAACCTCATTATAATAATGACAATGATCCTAAGAAAAATACTTCTAAAAGGCCTCATTTCATTTATTGTAATAAGGATGGTCATTGGAAAAATATTTTTTTTAAGAAGAAAAATGAGAAAAAACCTATGAAACAAAATAATCAACAACAAAACAAGCCTAATAATCATAAGTTTCATAATAATCCAAATCAATCTAGACGTGTTTTTACTTGTAGTTTTAATGTTTCTCAACCTCTTGAATGGGTTATTGATTCAAGTGCATCTCAACATGTCACTTCTCATAAAGAAGTTTTTGAGTCTATGCAACCTGATATGTCTAATTTTCCTCTTCACCTTTCTAATAATCATACTTCTAAAGTAGAAGCAATTGGAGATGTGAATGTTCCTAATGGTAAATTGCATGATGTTTTATATGTTCTTGAATTAAAGACAAATTTTCTTTCAATTTCTAATCTTTTTCAAGATAATAAAATAGAATTTGTTAATGATCCAAACAAAACAAGGTCATTGCTAATGCTAAATTAGACAATGATAATTTGTTCAAATTTTATGAGTTTGCTCAATCTAGATGCTCTTCAATATATACCATTTATTTTAATGTTTGGCATGAAAGACTTGGTCATATAAATGCTAACAATATTTATAGAATGAAAAAGCTTAATATGGTAGATGTATTGCCTAGTATTGTTCCATCTAAAATTGTATGCATAGGATGCATGAGTGGTAAGATGCATAGGGAGCCCTTTCCACATGGTCAATCATGGAGGGCAACTCATTAGTTGCACCTAGTTCATAGTGACCTTTTGGAACCCATGGGGAATAACTCCATCCAAGGATCAAGGTATGCACTTACTTTTGTTGATGATTATTCTAAAAGAACTTGGATCTATTTTCTTCATATTAAGGATCAAGATTTTGATATATTTTCTGAATTTCATAAATTTGTTGAAAGGAAATCTGGTTTTAAACTTAAAATTATTAGAATTGATAATGGTAAAGAATATGTGAACAATTCTTTTAATAGTTATTTGAAATCATTTGGTATTAAGCATGAGCTAACTATTCCCTATTCACCTCAACAAAATGGTGTAGTGGAAAGGAAGCATAGAACTATTGTTGAAATGACTAGATGTATGTTACATGCTAAAAATATGTCTTATAAATTTTAGGCAAACGCTATGTTTTATGCTACTTAAATTATTAATAGGACTCCTAGTAAAGCTTTAAAGGATATAACTCCTAAAGAAGCTTGGTCTGGTAGGAAGCCCAATCTTAAGCATTTAAGAATGTTTGGTTCAATTGCTTATGTTTACAAACCTAAACAAAAGAGGAAAAAATTAGATCCTAAATCTTATTATCATATTTTTGTTGGTTATGATGAACATTCTAAAGCTTATAAAGTTTATAGTCCTCTTACTAACAAAGTTAAAGTTGCTAGAGATGTATGCATTGTTGGAAATGGTATTCATGATTGTTTTAAAGTTCATAATATTGAATCTTCTCAAAATAAAGTTATTGTTGTGGAGGATAATCCTCAAGTTGAATCTTCTCTTAATTGTCCTAATGCATCTCTTACTCATAGTGATAGTGATGATGAAAATGTTGAAATTTGTAACGCCCGACGTGCAAACCCCAGAGAACACATACATAGCAAATAATTTTTTTTTAAAACAATACAATTCACTACCTATAGCTATATTCAATGATCACACAAGCTACAAGAAAAGATAGAAGTGAATTACTAACTTTGGCAATAGAGTCTACTTACTTAGGTCAGCTTAACATACCTCTTACATTCTATTTTATTGACAAGTCCTTGCTCCCAATGCCTATACCTGCAAGGTCTACATGACTTGGCACACACATTAGATCAAAGATAGTTAGCATGTGATCACTAAGAGAAGCTATATAAATCAATGGTAGTTTTTACGTTATCGACAATAAATGACAAATCTCAAATAAGACTCAGGAGAACAGTCCTAGGGGCCCGACCTAATGCCTCAGGGGCTCATCACTCGATGGCCTTGCCTACGTATATAATTCGCAGAGGCACCGTAGTTCAACAACTTGAGCTGCTCCAACTCATTGACTGACCAACCAAGGGTTCACTCATAAGACTTTCAAGGAGGAATCTACCCCAACACAAAAGTAACACAACACCACAAATACACACTAACCTCAATCCTCTATACATAAGCATTATGTGACCCATACAAAATTACATACTAGAGGAGTGGGTATGCAACCCTTTCTAGGGTCCATCACCCCAGACAGTTCCTTAGGCGGCTGCCACCCACTTAGGTGAAGCCGAACACTGAAGGAATAGGTAAGCATATTCTTGCAAAAATAAAATAAAAATAGCCTACTCAAATGTTTATTCATACTTGCACAAGAAAGGTCACAAGGCATAACAACATTCCCTTTTAGCTAGATAGCTCACGATAAAACATATACTTATATTTATTATAGCTATCCACCGTGAAAGAAAATAGTGATTTCACATCATTCTTGGTTAACAAACAAATAGTTAGTAGGTAAACTTACAATAGATATCAAATCCTTATCACTAATCAAATACTACTGAATAAACTAATACCTAAAACTTAACATTCAACGATATCAATTTATAATATACAAATTGATTATTAATGTATGAAAACAAATTTTATGTTTAAATTATTTATTCAACCAAATCAAATAAAATAAAATAAAATAATGCCTTCAAAAGAAATATAACTACCTATGTAAAAACATTATTAATCATTTTAAATAAAAAAATACAAAAATTAGATTTTTAAAATGTAATAAATTAACATTAAACTAAATAATTATAATTCCATTTTAGAATAAATAATATTAAATAAAATAATTTTACATTCTTAAATAAAATACCTTATAGTTATAATTTTAAATAAAATAAAATATATGTAAAAATACCAAATAAAATATATGTAAATATACCAAATAAAATATATATATATAAATATAAATATATATATTTATATTTATATAAATTAAAATTAAAATTAAAATATTAATAAACATTAAAAAAAAACAACCATCATTTTTTTTTCACAACGCAGCAGTCAAGGACTGCTGCACCAGTCCGTAGGACTGCGCATAGCAGTCCTTGTGACTGCTGCACGCAGCAGTCAAGGACTGCTGCGCCAGCAGTCCAGGGACTGCTGTCGCAGCCAACGGCTAGCGACGGGGAGGGGGGAAGGCTACGGATAATGTCGGCCTTCCCTCCGACCCAAAATAATAAATTTATTTTAATTTATTTATTTTTTGCGACCATAGCATAAAATAAAACCCATTCTCAAAATAAAAAGGTGCGTACGGAAATAACGCACGAATTCGGCCCCGAAAATCACAGAACATTTAAAATTTTGATTTAAACAATATTCTATTCGAATGTATATTTCATGTAATAAGTATATACATGTTTATATATATATTCAAATCAATGTATATATGATATAACAGAGCAAGAAAGAGAGGGACAGAATGAATACATTCATATAAAAATATATTTTTAAAATCTCAGATTCATTATTTTCAAAGAATACATCAATTTTCTCAAGATCCCATTACAGACAAATTGGACATTTTTTTTTTGTTTTGACAAATTTAAAACCATTAACTATATTTATTCATTTGTTCATTTATCTATTTATTTATTTATTTATTTTCTCAGAGAACCTATTTTAATCTAATTTCACAGAAGGATTTTCTTTTACCAGCAAAGGATGGATTCAAACACATTTCTACTCTTTTTACATATTCAAAAACAATCAATAAGAGAGAGGGTAGAACATGTAGTCCTACGCTCTCGAGAATCTAATGAAGCCTATTTGATACTGATGCCTCTACGAAGAGCTCTAGTTCCTGCTTTGAAAACCGTCTCCAGAATACCGTACTCGAATTCGAATCTCAACCTTTGTTCAGAAGGCTCTCTCCAGAGTAACACCAGTAACAGATTGAACATCCATTTCTAAAACTCTCCTCAAAACATAGCAAAAGGTCAAAATATCTTTCCCCAAAACCCTCGAAGACTCAACGGTACAAAACAATTAACTTGCACAACTCCTGTCTCAGCAATCCTCTGTGTGTGAAAAACTTCCAAAAATTCTTAATTAATTAAAAGATATTGTCTATTCTCTCCAAAAGCCCACCCAAAAATCCAGAATAAAAGAAATTAATTCTTTAAAAGCAATCTTTTCAGTCAGATCTGAATTCTAATTCGTTCTCACGACTTTTTCATTCTTTTTATTTATTTTTTTGTTTTAATTTCCGTTTTTACATCTTTACTTGCACAACACATTATCTAATTAATGTAAATAATTTATTCTAACAATTATCCTCAACAAGATAATTAATTAAAATAATAAACACAATTTATATTTAATTAACATTTAATAAACTCATGACTTTTTCTAAAAATAAATTAAATAATTAAATATTTAAATACAATTTAATCTAACATTATAATAAACAATATTACCCTTATTCAATTAATTCAATCACCACTTATAAAATACCAACATAAATAATGTACTATCATACTCACAAAATACCATTAGAAGCTCTTGTCCCATCTTCCTCTTCTGATTCCTTAGTCAGACTACCTGCACATCCCAGGTGAGAATGGAGGGGTGCTACATCCTCCCCCCCTAAAACTCGACTTACTCCTGGAAGTCACATGGCTCATAATGGAAACATAACCATATTAGTACCAAAAATTTTCTAATCTATAATTGATGTACACCCTCTTTCTGAATCATTGCAACTAGAATCACTATCCGACTTCACATTTGAAAATAATATCTTCTTAACTACTTTTATTTATAATTCCTTACATCTCTTACAATAACATACTTGGTTTCGGCACTAATAACAAAGCAAGTACTCCTATTAACTCAATTTTCCATTTACACAACAAACATCTTCAAAACATCATAGAAGGAGAACACATCAAATGATTACTTGAAATTAACAAAAATACACACCATATCATGATTCAGTAACATATTTTAAGTCACAATTTACGATTCTCAATAATATCCAATCCATTTTATACCACAGAGTCACAATATACCCACTTTTAAGATAGTATGGTTATCCCTCTTTTACATCAATAGGCACAAATATAAGAAATATTCTTCTAACACATACATACACAGTCACATCACCGGGAAAGGCACATCACAAGGCTACACAAGGGTCCATCTGGACACCGGAAAGCAGCATACTAATCCATGATACATAATCCATGAGCCAAGAGCCAATATCCATCTCGCATAATCCATACCTCACACACTCAGTGGCTTGATGGTGTTAGGCCACACACACATGGCGAGACCATCCAAACAAGACCACTATGACCCATCTCTTGTTGTACAAGGTGGTTAGCCTCCAAGAGATAGTCATCACACATAGGTGGGTAGTGGGTCCTAGCTATAAAATAGCCTCACATACCCCCATCCTCAAGGTTCCCCGCGTCTACTTCCTCGTATACACTCACCAAGTCCGCCTCATACGTCCTTGGAGAGGAATCACAATACAACACATAGCCGACCTCGAAAACAATAAGGATAAATTAGTTTAGCCACCAAAGTCATAATTAAAAGAAAACAAAAATTCAATTTCAACAATATAAAGATAAATGTGCACAATTTCAACACTAAATCAAATGTAACCACGAGGGCTACGAGCAAATAATATCACAAGGTGTGGCTAAACCATCACAATCAAATATAACAAGGTGTCGGCTTTCACAACCACTAGAAAATCATCAATAATTATAAAGAAAGTTCACAATCTTAGAAATTGCACTATACAACACTACGTGACTAGATACTAGCCACCAAATGAGGAAGGAGGGAACAACGTCCGGCTATACAATAGCCCCCATGTGGTGCGGAGTGAGCACACCATCCACATGACCCAGAGTGTGCTCCTCGGCTACACTCTGCCTCGCGTCGTCACGCGACATGGACTAACCAAGTGGCCCACGCACTCCTTGGTTGCCCGCATAGGATGTGCACCTCGGCCTCCATCCTGCATCGCATCTCAGTGCGGCATGGTCATACACCAGCCGGAGAAGGCACGCACTGGTCGTATGCCGCATGGCAGTGTGTCTGTGGCTCCGCAGAAATAGGCACGCGCTAGACACACCCTGCATAGCGATACCTCATGGGAAAGGCACACGCAGGTACTCGCCGTCGCTAGAGGTATACATGGCTAGGACCTACCCATATGCTAACCGACCCAAACAATGTCGACAGCAAACATGAGTATCCCTCTACAAATGTGTGAGGCCCCATTACGCTCATCACACAAGTAGGCTATCATAGCACATCTCATAGTGCACCTTCACGTGTCTAAGCACGTGGCATCGTGTCCTCGAGCCCAGCTCGCTACCATCAACAACACGGCATCATCACCAGCACTGTGTCGGAACATCAGTGGGGTGTGGCATCGTATCCATTGCATCATGTCGGAACATGTGCAAATACGGTGTATGCAATACATATATGGCATATCAATATGGGGCTACTCGAGCTTCACCTCTCATACGGACGAGGTTCACTCGCTAATGTCAGCTCAACGTCCCTATGGACGGCCAGACCAATACTAACAACCAATGCTGCTATACTCAAAACTGTGGGGTTTAGGCTGGCACATATGAATCAAGTACCCTGATCCATCATAAGGGGAAGTAGTGAGTACATTTCCTCGGGATCGGTTGAGCTAAGAATACTCTGCGTCGCAATATGCGTACGCTACACACTCGCCCAAGGAACTTTGTGGCTGCTACTACCCCTTCACAGATTGAGGGACTAGAGAACCAAAAGAAAAGAATCCATGAAACTAGCTTTTGGCTACTCTTATATGTATAGATTTTCAACCACACGTGGGTTGGCCCTCAATCAGGTAACAAACATACAAGCACACATAATGGTATGGTTAATTCCACACCATCAAACACAATATAGTCTCCATGAATGGGTACACAGTATCACCATCCCATGGGCACACAAAGCAAGCACGGGTTTAACACAACACACGAACATTGTACAGATACTAGTTTCCACAAAACAAGGAATACATTCATGCCTACTATTATAGAAAACAAATTTTCCTTATTCTCATATGCACATACATGATTCATTGCAGATATCAAAAACAAGTACTCCCAACATCCTCCATACTTTTTTTCTAAAATTATAAACTCTTTAATCACTTTTACAATTCCTTAAATATCAACATTATCCTCTTCCTCAAGTTCAAAGATCAATTTTATCAACTCCCTTAAAGCTAGAATTAATACCATAAGCCTAAACAATTCTCAGCCGCTTCCTCCTAGACAAACATACTCTTTTTTTTTTTTTTTTATCACCTAATAATCTTCTTGATTCACAAGAAAAAAAATAAAAAAATTTATCACCATTTACTACATCATACACTTTACGAGAGAAACATCAATGTCTTCCAATAGTGATTTCACATCATTCTTGGTTAACAAACAAACAGTTAGTATAGGTAAACTTACAATAGATATCAAATCCTTATCACTAGTCAAATACTACTCAATAAACTAATACTTAAAACTTAAACATTCAACGATATCAATTTATAATATACAAATTGATTATTAATGTATGAAACAAATTTTATGTTTAAATTATTTATTCAACCAAATCAAAAAAATAAAATAAAATAATGCCTTCAAAAGAAATATAACTACCTATGTAAAAACATTATTAATCATTTTAAATAAAAAATACAAAAATTAGATTTTTAAAATGTAATAAATTAACATTAAACTAAATAATTATAATTCCATTTTAGAATAAATAATATTAAATAAAATAATTTTTACATTCTTAAATAAAATACCTTATAGTTATAATTTTAAATAAAATAAAATATATGTAAAAATACCAAATAAAATATATGTAAATATACCAAATAAAATATATATATATAAATATAAATATATATATTTATATTTATATAAATTAAAATTAAAATTAAAATATTAATAAACATTAAAAAAAAACAACCATCATTTTTTTTTCACAACGCAGCAGTCAAGGACTGCTGCACCAGTCCGTAGGACTGCGCATAGCAGTCCTTGTGACTGCTGCACGCAGCAGTCAAGGACTGCTGCGCCAGCAGTCCAGGGACTGCTGTCGCAGCCAACGGCTAGCGACGGGGAGGGGGGAAGGCTACGGATAATGTCGGCCTTCCCTCCGACCCAAAATAATAAATTTATTTTAATTTATTTATTTTTTGCGACCATAGCATAAAATAAAACCCATTCTCAAAATAAAAAGGTGCGTACGGAAATAACGCACGAATTCGGCCCCGAAAATCACAGAACATTTAAAATTTTGATTTAAACAATATTCTATTCGAATGTATATTTCATGTAATAAGTATATACATGTTTATATATATATTCAAATCAATGTATATATGATATAACAGAGCAAGAAAGTGAGGGACAGAATGAATACATTCATATAAAAATATATTTTTAAAATCTCAGATTCATTATTTTCAAAGAATACATCAATTTTCTCAAGATCCCATTACAGACAAATTGGACATTTTTTTTTTGTTTTGACAAATTTAAAACCATTAACTATATTTATTCATTTGTTCATTTATCTATTTATTTATTTATTTATTTTCTCAGAGAACCTATTTTAATCTAATTTCACAGAAGGATTTTCTTTTACCAGCAAAGGATGGATTCAAACACATTTCTACTCTTTTTACATATTCAAAAACAATCAATAAGAGAGAGGGTAGAACATGTAGTCCTACGCTCTCGAGAATCTAATGAAGCCTATTTGATACTGATGCCTCTACGAAGAGCTCTAGTTCCTGCTTTGAAAACCGTCTCCAGAATACCGTACTCGAATTCGAATCTCAACCTTTGTTCAGAAGGCTCTCTCCAGAGTAACACCAGTAACAGATTGAACATCCATTTCTAAAACTCTCCTCAAAACATAGCAAAAGGTCAAAATATCTTTCCCCAAAACCCTCGAAGACTCAACGGTACAAAACAATTAACTTGCACAACTCCTGTCTCAGCAATCCTCTGTGTGTGAAAAACTTCCAAAAATTCTTAATTAATTAAAAGATATTGTCTATTCTCTCCAAAAGCCCACCCAAAAATCCAGAATAAAAGAAATTAATTCTTTAAAAGCAATCTTTTCAGTCAGATCTGAATTCTAATTCGTTCTCACGACTTTTTCATTCTTTTTATTTATTTTTTTGTTTTAATTTCCGTTTTTACATCTTTACTTGCACAACACATTATCTAATTAATGTAAATAATTTATTCTAACAATTATCCTCAACAAGATAATTAATTAAAATAATAAACACAATTTATATTTAATTAACATTTAATAAACTCATGACTTTTTCTAAAAATAAATTAAATAATTAAATATTTAAATACAATTTAATCTAACATTATAATAAACAATATTACCCTTATTCAATTAATTCAATCACCACTTATAAAATACCAACATAAATAATGTACTATCATACTCACAAAATACCATTAGAAGCTCTTGTCCCATCTTCCTCTTCTGATTCCTTAGTCAGACTACCTGCACATCCCAGGTGAGAATGGAGGGGTGCTACATCCTCCCCCCCTAAAACTCGACTTACTCCTGGAAGTCACATGGCTCATAATGGAAACATAACCATATTAGTACCAAAAATTTTCTAATCTATAATTGATGTACACCCTCTTTCTGAATCATTGCAACTAGAATCACTATCCGACTTCACATTTGAAAATAATATCTTCTTAACTACTTTTATTTATAATTCCTTACATCTCTTACAATAACATACTTGGTTTCGGCACTAATAACAAAGCAAGTACTCCTATTAACTCAATTTTCCATTTACACAACAAACATCTTCAAAACATCATAGAAGGAGAACACATCAAATGATTACTTGAAATTAACAAAAATACACACCATATCATGATTCAGTAACATATTTTAAGTCACAATTTACGATTCTCAATAATATCCAATCCATTTTATACCACAGAGTCACAATATACCCACTTTTAAGATAGTATGGTTATCCCTCTTTTACATCAATAGGCACAAATATAAGAAATATTCTTCTAACACATACATACACAGTCACATCACCGGGAAAGGCACATCACAAGGCTACACAAGGGTCCATCTGGACACCGGAAAGCAGCATACTAATCCATGATACATAATCCATGAGCCAAGAGCCAATATCCATCTCGCATAATCCATACCTCACACACTCAGTGGCTTGATGGTGTTAGGCCACACACACATGGCGAGACCATCCAAACAAGACCACTATGACCCATCTCTTGTTGTACAAGGTGGTTAGCCTCCAAGAGATAGTCATCACACATAGGTGGGTAGTGGGTCCTAGCTATAAAATAGCCTCACATACCCCCATCCTCAAGGTTCCCCGCGTCTACTTCCTCGTATACACTCACCAAGTCCGCCTCATACGTCCTTGGAGAGGAATCACAATACAACACATAGCCGACCTCGAAAACAATAAGGATAAATTAGTTTAGCCACCAAAGTCATAATTAAAAGAAAACAAAAATTCAATTTCAACAATATAAAGATAAATGTGCACAATTTCAACACTAAATCAAATGTAACCACGAGGGCTACGAGCAAATAATATCACAAGGTGTGGCTAAACCATCACAATCAAATATAACAAGGTGTCGGCTTTCACAACCACTAGAAAATCATCAATAATTATAAAGAAAGTTCACAATCTTAGAAATTGCACTATACAACACTACGTGACTAGATACTAGCCACCAAATGAGGAAGGAGGGAACAACGTCCGGCTATACAATAGCCCCCATGTGGTGCGGAGTGAGCACACCATCCACATGACCCAGAGTGTGCTCCTCGGCTACACTCTGCCTCGCGTCGTCACGCGACATGGACTAACCAAGTGGCCCACGCACTCCTTGGTTGCCCGCATAGGATGTGCACCTCGGCCTCCATCCTGCATCGCATCTCAGTGCGGCATGGTCATACACCAGCCGGAGAAGGCACGCACTGGTCGTATGCCGCATGGCAGTGTGTCTGTGGCTCCGCAGAAATAGGCACGCGCTAGACACACCCTGCATAGCGATACCTCATGGGAAAGGCACACGCAGGTACTCGCCGTCGCTAGAGGTATACATGGCTAGGACCTACCCATATGCTAACCGACCCAAACAATGTCGACAGCAAACATGAGTATCCCTCTACAAATGTGTGAGGCCCCATTACGCTCATCACACAAGTAGGCTATCATAGCACATC
Organism: Sequoia sempervirens; assembly: GCA_007258455.2. Classification (NCBI taxonomy): domain Eukaryota; kingdom Viridiplantae; phylum Streptophyta; class Pinopsida; order Cupressales; family Cupressaceae; genus Sequoia; species Sequoia sempervirens. Next base: position 143,671 of record VDFB02293189.1, on the reverse strand, counting down.
TCATAGTGCACCTTCACTTGTCTAAGCACGTGGCATCGTGTCCTCGAGCCCAGCTCGCTACCATCAGCAACACGGCATCATCACCAGCACTGTGTCGGAACATCAGTGGGGTGTGGCATCGTATCCATTGCATCATGTCAGAACATGTGCAAATACGGTGTATGCAATACCTATATGGACATATCAATATGGGGCTACTCGAGCTTCACTTCTCATACGAACGAGGTTCACTCGCTAATGTCAGCTCAACGTTCCTATGGACGGCCAGACACATACTAACAACCAATGCTGCTATACACAAAACTGTGGGGTTTAGGCTGGCACATATGAATCAAGTACCCTGATCCATCATAAAGGGGAAGTAGTGAGTACATTTCCTCGGGATCGGTTGAGCTAAGAATACTCTGCGTCGCAATATGCGTATGCCACACACTCCGCCCAAGGAACTTTGTGGCTGCTACTACCCCTTCACAGATTGAGGGACTAGAGAACCAAAAGAAAAGAATCCATGAAACTAGCTTTTGGCTACTCTTATATGTATAGATTTTCAACCACACGTGGGTTGGCCCTCAATCAGGTAACAAACATACAAGCACACATAATGGTATGGTTAATTCCACACCAGCAAATACAATATAGTCTCCATGAATGGGTACACAGTATCACCATCCCATGGGCACACAAAGCAAGCACGGGTTTAACACAACACACAAACATTGCACAGATACTGGTTTCCACAAAACAAGGAATACATTCATACCTACTATTATAGAAAACAAATTTTCCTTATTCTCATATGCACATACATGATTGATGCCACATATCAAAAACAAGTACTCCCAACATCCTCCATACTTTTCTTCTGAATTTATAAACTCTTTAATCACTTTTACAATTCCTTAAATATCAACATTATCCTCTTCCTCAAGTTCAAAGATCAATTTTATCAACTCCCTTAAAGCTAGAATTAATTCCATAAGCCTAAACAATCCTCACCCGCTTCCTCCTAGACAAACATACTCTCTTTTTTTAATCACCTAATAATCTTCTTGATTCACAAGAAAAATATTTTTATCACCATTTACTACATCATACACTTTACGAGAGATAAACATCAATGTCTTTCAATTATAGAATTCCTGTTTGCTTCCATCATTCATAATAATACACGCATAAAGAAACTTTTATTTTCATGTCATGAAACAACATTTCACCCAAGTTATATCATTTACATTTGTAGGGGAGAGTGCACTTAACATAGAAACACATCATATACATGTCAAAATGCATTGTCTTTCAACACAAAACGTTACCATTTATTTACATACTAGATTCAATAACAATTAAGAAGAATCGTCAATCAATTACACACCACAACACATCAATTTTGTATTAATTCAAGATTTCATTAAATGAACATACATCATCATATTTTCTCCTAAGGTAAAACATTTATTTGATCAACACAAGGCCTTTAAACACCATCCAAGTACAACACTTTTATAAAATCAAAATAATTAAATTTTTCACCAATCGTAAAGGAACCATCATAATTATTTTAACGGATCACTACTTGATAGTACGATTATACTATACTACATTCCTTTTATACTTATATAGTATATTTCAATAAAAATACATGCAATCTCAATCTAGGAAAACACTAAAGTCATTCTTTTATCTATTTCTACTTCTAACCTTCATTACTTATAGTGAATTTTCAGCACATAGCCTTAAAATCACATAGAATACAATCAACCTCACATACATCAAAAGAGGTAGAATGAGGAAAAATAAATAAATAAATAAAAATTCACATAATATAAAGTCAACAAACATACACCCAAAGAGAAGATGCACGAAGATAAGACAATATAACTAACTTCAAGTCACCTTGACCTCACTCAAACTCGAAGTTAAGAGACACACAAGAGAATGCTGAACATAACTCTCACCCTCAACAAGCTAAGACTCAACATGCTCATCTACACCCGAATGACACAAGGGTAAAACTATATCCGTACTGACACAACGACTCACCACAACTAAACATGGTAGCAACATTACCCAAAGATTCCAGTGCTGCAACCTTGGCTCTGATACCAAGTTGTAACGCCGACGTGCAAACCCCAAAGAACACACACATAGCAAATAATTTTTTTTTAAAACAATACAATTCACTACCTATAGCTATATTCAATGATCACACAAGCTACAAGAAAAGATAGAAGTGAATTACTAACTTTGGCAATAGAGTCTACTTACTTAGGTCAGCTTAACATACCTCTTACATTCTATTTTATTGACAAGTCCTTGCTCCCAATGCCTATACCTGCAAGGTCTACATGACTTGGCACACACATCAGATCAAAGATAGTTAGCACATGATCACTAAGAGAAGCTATATAAATCAATGGTAGTTTTTACGTTATCGACAATAAATGACAAATCTCAAACAAGACTCAGGAGAACAGTCCTAGGGGCCCGACCTAATGCCTCGGGGGCTCATCACTCGATGGCCTTGCCTACGTATATAATTCGCAGAGGCACCGTAGTTCGACAACTTGAGCTGCTCCAACTCATTGACTGACCAACCAAGGGTTCACTCATAAGACTTTCAAGGAGGAATCTACCCCAACACAAAAGTAACACAACACCACAAATACACACTAACCTCAATCCTCTATACATAAGCATTATGTGACCCATACAAAATTACATACTAGAGGAGTGGGTATGCAACCCTTTCTAGGGTCCATCACCCCAGACAGTTCCTTAGGCGGCTGCCACCCACTTAGGTGAAGCCGAACACTGAAGAATAGGTAAGCATATTCTTGCAAAAATAAAATAAAAATAGCCTACTCAAATGTTTATTCATACTTGCACAAGAAAGGTCACAAGGCATAACAACATTCCCTTTTAGCTAGATAGCTCACGATAAAACATATACTTATATTTATTATAGCTATCCACCGTGAAAGAAAATAGTGATTTCACATCATTCTTGGTTAACAAACAAATAGTTAGTATAACTTACAATAGATATCAAATCCTTATCACTAGTCAAATACTACTGAATAAACTAATACTAAAACTTAACATTCAACGATATCAATTTATAATATACAAATTGATTATTAATGTATGAAAACAAATTTTATGTTTAAATTATTTATTCAACCAAATCAAAAAAATAAAATAAAATAATGCCTTCAAAAGAAATATAACTACCTATGTAAAAACATTATTAATCATTTTAAATAAAAAAATACAAAAATTAGATTTTTAAAATGTAATAAATTAACATTAAACTAAATAATTATAATTCCATTTTAGAATAAATAATATTAAATAAAATAATTTTACATTCTTAAATAAAATACCTTATAGTTATAATTTTAAATAAAATAAAATATATGTAAATATACCAAATAAAATATATGTAAATATACCAAATAAAATATATATATATATAAATATAAAATATATATATATTTATATTTATATAAATTAAAATTAAAATTAAAATATTAATAAACATTAAAAAAAAACAACCATCATTTTTTTTTCACAACGCAGCAGTCAAGGACTGCTGCGCCAGTCCGTAGGATGCGCAAGCAGTCCTTGTGACTGCTGGACTGCTGCGCCAGCAGTCCAGGGACTGCTGTCGCAGCCAACGGCTGGCGACGGGGAGGGGGGAAGGCTACGGATAATTCCGTCCTTCCCTCCGACCCAAAATAATAAATTTATTTTAATTTATTTATTTTTTTGCGACCATAGCATAAAATAAAACCCATTCTCAAAATAAAAAGGTGCGTACGGAAATAACGCACGAATTCGGCCCCGAAAATCGTAGAACATTTAAAATTTTGATTTAAACAATATTCTATTCGAATGTATATTTCATGTAATAAGTATATACATGTTTATATATATATATATTCAAATCAATGTATATATGATATAACAGAGCAAGAAAGAGAGGGACAGAATGAATACATTCGTATAAAAATATATTTTTAAAATCTCAGATTCATTATTTTCAAAGAATACATCAATTTTCTCAAGATCCCATTACAGACAAATTGGACATTTTTTTTTGTTTTGACAAATTTAAAACCATTAACTATATTTATTCATTTGTTCTTTTATCTATTTATTTATTTATTTATTTTCTCAGAGAACCTATTTTAATCTAATTTCACAGAAGGATTTTCTTTTACCAGCAAAGGATGGATTCAAACACATTTCTACTCTTTTTACATATTCGAAAACAATCAATAAGAGAGAGGGTAGAACCTGGAGTCCTACGCTCTCGAGAATCTGATGAAGCCTATTTGATACTGATGCCTCTACGAAGAGCCTCTAGTTCCTGCTTTGAAAACCGTCTCCAGAATACCGTACTCGAATTCGAATCTCAACCTTTGTTCGGAAGGCTCTCTCCAAAGTAACACCAGTAACAGATTGAACATCCCTTTCTAAAACTCTCCTCAAAACATAGCAAAAGGTCAAAATATCTTTCCCCAAAACCCTCGAAGACTCAACGGTACAGAACAATTAACTTGCACAACTCCTGTCTCAGCAATCCTCTGTGTGTGAAAAACTTCCAAAAATTCTTAATTAATTAAAAGATATTGTCTATTCTCTCCAAAAGCCCACCCAAAAATCCAGAATAAAAGAAATTAATTCTTTAAAAGCAAGCTTTTCAGTCAGATCTGAATTCTAATTCGTTCTCACGACTTTTTCATTCTTTTTATTTTTTTTTTGTTTTAATTTCCGTTTTTACATCTTTACTTGCACAACACATTATCTAATTAATGTAAATAATTTATTCTAACAATTATCCTCAACAAGATAATTAATTAAAATAATAAACACAATTTAATATTTAATTAACATTTAATAAACTCATGACTTTTTCTAAAAATAAATTAAATAATTAAATATTTAAATACAATTTAATCTAACATTATAATAAACAATATTACCCTTATTTAATTAATTCAATCACCACTTATAAAATACCAGCATAAATAATGTACTATCATACTCACAAAATACCATTAGAAGCTCTTGTCCCATCTTCCTCTTCTGATTCCTTAGTCAGACTACCTGCACATCCCAGGTGAGAATGGAGGGGTACTACAAAATTTCTCCTCATGATTCTTCTTCCAGTGATGATGCACCTAGATCTAAAAGAAAGCCTAAATGGTTTAAAAAATTGATGCAAGAAAGTGAGGATATTTTAGCTAGAATGGATCAATCTAAAACTAGAAAGGTAAATTATTGTAATTATGCTTTGATGTCTAACATTATGCATTCAAATGATCCTCAACTTATGAAAAAGATAAATATCAACCTCATTGACAAAAAGCTATGCAAGAAGAATATGATACTTTAATTGCTAATAAAACTTGGGATTTAGTTCCCTTACCTCAAGGTAAGAATCTTGTTTCATGTAAATGGTTGTATAAAACTAAGGTTAATGCAAATATTGAAGTTAGCAAGTTTAAAGCTAGATTAGTTGCTAGGGGCTTATCTCAAATTGAAGGTTTAGATTATAATGAAACATTTGCTCTAGTAGCTAAGATGCCAACTATTAAATTAGTTCTTGCTTTAGCTTCTCATATGCATTGGCCTATTCATCAAATGGATGTTAAAAGTGTATTTTTAAATGGTGATTTACATGAAGAAATTTATATGTCTCAACCTTTGGGTTTCATTAAGGAAGGTAATGAAAATCTTGTTTGAAAATTAAAGAAATTAATTTATGGTTTAAAACAATCTCCTAGAGAATGGTATTCTAAGATTAATGCTTTTTTTCTATTTCAAGATTTCATTAGGAGTAAAAATGATCCAAATTTATATATTAAGCATAGTGAAAATGATATTGTGATTATTATTTTATATGTTGATGATTTAATTATCACTTCTAGTTGTAACAATTTGATTAGTGATGTTAAGTCTCAACTCAATCAAAAATTTCAAATGACTAATTTAGGCCTATTACATTATTTTTTGGGTATATAAATTTGGAAAACACTTAAAGGTATTTTTATTTCTCAACAAAAATATGCTTAAGATCTCTTAGATAGATTTAAAATGAATGATACAAAGTTTATTTCTACTCCTTGTGAATTAGGAACTAAATTAATGGTTGATATGAACACTCCTTTTGTTGATCCTACTTTGTATAGGTAATTAGGTGGTAGTTTGAATTATTTAACACTTACTAGACCTGATATTTCTTATTGTTGGGAATAGGATGACATTTAATTGCAATCCTAAACATTATTTCTTTCATGTATCTCCTAAGTCCTTGGAAAGTGTTCTCAAACACTAGGATTAGAGAGAGATTAATTTTGAATGAAATAATCGTGTTAATTGACATTTGTAATTAATTCTAAATGATAGGAGAATGTGAGGGCATCCAAGATGAGTTCCTAAATAATAGGAGCACATGGGGCACCCACATGGAAGGTGGAACACACCTTGAGTTAAGTTAAATATTTGGAGTAAAAAATAACACTTCTAAATCATGTAAAGATCCTAGGAGTTAGGGTTTGATGTTTACATGCATGAAGTTCAGTTTAGTTCAGTTCATATCAATTCAATTTAGTTCAGTTCAGTTCAGAATGAGTTTAGTTTAGTTCAATTCAACTATGGTTTAGTTATCTTCAATTAGTTCTAGTTGAATGCTAGTTAACTTCAGTTAGCTTGGAATGCATAACTAATGACTTGATTTGCATGACAGATAACATGTGACTTCCTTCATTTAATAGGGGATGACCATTCTTGCATGAATGGTGTTGAGAAATGTTTTAGTTAACAGGAAATTACTTGGACCCAACTTGGGAACCCAAGTTGGCTTCTTGGAATTAACTCCTTTGCATGTTAAGATATTTCAGAAGGCTGAGTTAAGTGGGCCCACTCTTGGGTGCCTACTTTGAGGATAAATCCTTGAAGATATTTACAAAATAAAGGTTGAGTTACTACTTCAGTTTGGGACGCCCAAATGGATGAAGATGATGATTTGGAATTGTTCTTCACGGTTAAACTCTACTTGGAATAGATAGGTGTACCTTTTAGGAGATAGGGATTGAGCTTTTTAATTGTAACTCTTTTGGAGTTTACAAGGTTGATTATTGTCTATATATCTCAAGCAAGTTGAAGAGAGTTTGTATCAGTTTTATTGTAGGTTGTGAAGAAGATTTAGTGAAGGAAAAAGAAGCATTCTCAAGCAAGAATTGGATCTACTGTAATCTACTTCAAAGATTGAATAATAGATTAATTCTTGGTGGATTTTTTTCCCAAAAAGATTTCTCCACGGTATATGCTTGTGTAATCTTTCTAATATTTTTTTCTAATTCTTCTATCAACTTCTGTCTTCATTCTACAAATGATAAAATGAATTAATCAGATAATCATCCACAAAGAATCTGTAACAAAGGAAAAGCATATTTAGATTAGCAATCTTAAAGTTTTACAAAGTATTAAGCTAAGAAAACACCTCAATTCTCAACACTTATAATGTTGGTTTAGTTTCTAGATTTATGTCTAAACCACAACCAACTCATTTTAAAGTTGCGACAAGTATTTTAAGATATGTTTTAAATGTACTCTTAATCTTGGTCTTTTTTATGATGCAAATTGTGATTTTTCTTTAAAGGGTTATACTGATTCAGATTTAGGAGGTGATCCCAATGATGGGAGATCCACTTGTGGTTATTGTTTCTTTGTTGGATCAGGTGCAATCTCATGAAATAGTAAGAAACAACAATCTACTTCTCTTTGTTCTACAAAAAATTGAATATAAAGGTTTTACAAATGCATCCAAAGAAGTACTATGGTTGAGAAGATTACTTGAAGACTTGGGTCTACCTCAAAAGGATCTTACTCCTTTGTATTGTGATAATCAAAGTTCTATTGCTTTGGTAAAGAATTCAATTTTTCATGCAAGGACCAAGCACATTTCTCTTCAACATCACTTCATTAGAGAGAAAATTGAAGACAAGCAAATTTCTCTTTTGTATTGTAAAGGTGAAGATCAAGTGGCAGATATTCTCACCAAAGCTCTTTGTAAAGATGAATTTCTCTATCATTGTAAAAATCTAGGATTACAACCCATTGAAAGGTTTGATGTAAACTCCCCAAGTAAAGCTTAAGGGGGGATGTTAGAGTATTAATCTTTACTTGGTAAAGGTTATTCTTTAGTTGTATTTATTTATTAATTCATTTATTAAAGGAATATTTTTAGCCTCCTCCTCAAGAGGTTCTTGACAACTCGCACACACATAGATGAATTGTGGCATTCATTTAGTTGGCAGTTAATTTCTAATTTTGATTCCTCTTCTCACCTCTATATATTAAGGTTCCTCTCCTCTCATTCTTCATTCAAGCAAGCAAGCTTAAGACTTAAGTGCTCTCTCTCTCTTTGTATCATTCTTATGTATTTTTCCTTCATTTATAATATTGGGGTTTTTTTCTTGTTTTTTCCCCTTATCAAATTATTGTGTCTCATTTGCATTTGGTGGTGCTTGATTTGGCTACTCTCTCTTTGATAATATTTTTCCTTCAAACAATGCTCACTAATTAGTTCTTTCCTTTTCTCAATTTATTTTTCCTTTCAAAATATAATAATATAATAACATAATTATGCACACACACACATTAGAAGGTATATTTGACTTCTTAAATGTAAAATTTGTATCCTTAGATTATGTTAAATTTTTAATCACAAGCATTAATTTTGAGCATCCTAGTGAAATTTTATCTATACCATGGAATCATTGGTCATGTCGGTAAATTTAAGTGGACTCATTCTTAATACAATTCAAATTTAGGAAAATGTAATAAATGGTGAATTTTTATACAATTTAGGGCTTGTGGGGGTTAGTAATTAGGAAAATTATGGTTCTTTTACCAAAAATTATAAATAAATTATATTATAGTTTATAGAGTAGGGAAAATATGATTTATTTATGGTTTTAGGGTATCCTTTGCATTTTGACGGTTATCCTAAAACCATAATTTTTTTTATAATTTCCCTAAATTCTAACCCTAATGTCTTGATTATAAGGGAATTTTTTTTTTGACGGGACCCAAAACCCTTTACACCATTAGGTATAAAATGCTTCTCAAAAGATACTAAACTAAAAAATGAGCAACAACTCAAAACCCAAAACACCAGAAGTTACAAAATGTTGCTCCAAAGATATAATAGTACATTATCAACAACAACCATCAACTAGGAAGCAACAAAATAATAGTAAAGAAATTGAGACCTAGCAGCAAAAAAGAAAACAAAAAATAGACAAAAAGACACTACTTCATACTACTTAAGGTGTTGGACACCTCAAGTTCTTGGTTCTTGTGTAGCCTAATCATGTCCAACAATTCTTTTTTCTTAGCTTCAAAGGACTTCTTCCAGTCAGCCAACCCTCTAGCAATAGGGCCTTTACCATCATCCTTTTCACCTTTCTTCCCTTTACCTTTGGCCAATTGTTCCTTCTCCATTAACTCAAAAAATACAACTATTCCTCTCTAAGCTCACTGATCTTGCAAAATAGGACCTCCAAAGAGTCTGCACTATTCTTCACTAAAATGTGATAGGCATGGAGAAGTTTCTTGATATCTACATTGGTATCCAATACCTAGGCTTCTAAACTAGCTAAACACTGCTCACAAAGGGACTTGAAATCATTGAATGAACACTCAAGATCAACAATTATGTCAATCAGAATATCAGAGGCCAAACCTTTCAGAATATTCTACAAATTCTCCTTCAATCCCCTTATTTTGATGTTGACCCTATTCAATTCCTATAGAGTCCATTTTTCTAATTTGAAAGTGCTAGTAGTCCCCGCCCTCACCTTTTCAAGAAGCTCAAACATAGAGGTGGAGTCATCATTAAGATAGCAGAATTCCTTCGATAGGGGATTAACCTTTAGAGGCTCAAACTTCGCTTTCTTGTGCTCAACATCATCCTCTTCCTGTACTATTTTATCACCCATAGGTTCCACATTAGGAGAGTTTTGAACCACGAAATCATCAATTTCCACTGCCTTCTCCTCTAGATCCTTCTCCTTGCAGAGCTCTGTGGTATCCTTTACCATATCTTTTAAGGCCTGGTTCTTCCTCTTGGTAATGGACTTAGAAACCCTTCTAGGCTTATCCTTGACCTCCATGGCCATCACATCCTCTTGAAACCCCTCCTCCTTCCTTACCTCCAACCTTGGTATCACCCTAACCAATGTCCATAGCTTCATCCTTGGGTGTTGAATCCCCAAAGCCCACCTTTATGTCATCACCATCAGAATGGGATGTCAAATCATGCAGAATGAGTCGCTTAGCTACTTGTTTTCCTTTAGAGTTACTCTTTTTCCTCTTTTTAGAGGGAGTAGCCATAGGGGAAGGGGTCCCATCCTCACCATCACCATTCCACTCCTCTTCCTTAGTCGTGCTAGTATGCAAGCCATAAGAGATAGAATCCTCAGTAAGAGTCTTCTCCTTGCCCTTAATTGATGAGGCAAAGATAGGGGATTTTACATGTTCCATAATTAACAGAATAAGGCCCTCATGTAGGATTGGTGCCCTCCTATTTTTTAAGTGTGCATACATAGAGACATCCATGGAGGATAAGAGAAAGAACATAAGGAAATAAACATCCCACATGTGCCTAAAATGATGGCCAAGGATAGCAGTGAACCTTCCTTCTAGAGTCACATACCACATTATTATTTCTGCAATATTCACCCAAATCTTCTGAAAGGACTTCCACTTGTAGCCCCAAGCCTCCATCTTGATGAGTTTTTTCTGTTCATCATCTTTGAAAAATTGGGCCATTGCCTCCTCATTACTCTTCTTGTCTTTGAAGAATTTATGACCAACCATAGGAAATCCAATCATAGTAGATATAAGTTCCTCATTGATACCAACAACCATGCCCTTAATCTGAAGTTTGTGATTGTACCAACAAGAAATAAACTCTGTTGAAGAATTTGGATCATGTCCATACAGCCTTTCCAAGAACGACATAAAATTACCATGTTGGAGAATCTTCCAAATTTTATTCTTCTTTCTCAAGCTCGCACAAGAGTGAGGCTCAATTCTACTTTTGTCACCTCCCATATTCACAAGAACTAGGAGCAAAAAACCCTAGCAAGTAGAGTTCGTCTGAGAGCCAACAAGCCAAGCGATACCCACAAAGTATGTGAGTAAAAGTTGATACTAATGAATAAATAATGCCACCACATAAACTCAACCAAAACCATCATTTCTCATTAAGATCTTCACTGCCTCGGGAAGGAGAGATCCTTCCTCCCACGCTCTATACTCATTAAGTCTGACAACTTCATTGGTGAAAAAATCTGCCAATGAGTTTCCTTCTCGATATATGTGACAAACATGAGTTTCTTCACAAGATCTCAACATAATAATGACATCCTTAATTAATTGATCAATACTCCAGCTAGGCTTATGGGTTACACATAGGCAATTGATGATGTTTAACGAGTCTCCTTTCATCCATAATTTAGAGTAACCCCTATCCACGATGAACTTAATACTTATAAACGTAGCCCCCGCCTTAGCACAATGATTTTTCTGATTTCCCAATGGGAGTTCCACTATGCCTAAGATCCTACCATCCTCATTCCTCAACACCTCCCACAACCTATAGGACAGGGATTACCCTTGGCTGCCCCATCAAAATTAATTTTAACCCACCTTGGAGGTGGTGGCCTCCACTTAGTATTCAATCTAGCATTTAGGCTAGACTTGGAAATCTCAGATGGTATAGGGGGATATTCCAATTAGAAATCACCAAAGAATCATACCCAACCAAGCAAGTTGATGGGGCACAATGTGGTTACTCAAATCCAATAAGAGAAAAGTTCACCAAGATCACTTGACAAATCTTGATGAAAAGACTACTAATCTTGAGTTTAAAATCACAAATTTTTTTATTGTTATGTTCCTTCTAGATACCCCAAGAAATATGTGGGGCCATAAGCTCCCAAAGCCATCAAAGAGTGGGGGAGGTGGAAGGACACTTCCATTGGTCAACAAAATTACAAAGAGAATCTGGGAAGACCCAGACTAGGCTCCAAAGGCCAAGAAACTTACTCCAGAGAAGAGAAGAAAAACCACACCGAAGGAAAATACGGAAGGCACTCTCAACATTAGCTTCATAGAGGACATGCCTATTCGGAATTGAAAATCCTCTTTTACAAAGATTATCTTGCATTAATAATTTACCTTGCATGAGCAACCAGAAGAAAAAATTCACCTTAGGGATCAACATCTTGTTCCATAATTTTCCCCATAAAGGAAAAGAACCAGGCTTCTCCAATGAATTAACAATTGCAAAGGCCACTGAAAATTTACCATTAGCACAAGGGGCCCAAACTACCCTATTCGGTCTTTGATAGATAGGAACTCGAACATTACACAAGAAATCCTTTAAAACCTTCAGTGATGGGTCCCAATCCTAGAAATCCTTCCACTCCCCATTTTGAAAATAGTTGACCACCATAATACCAAAGAGTCACTTGCATAAAGGAACAATGGGAGGATCCCAGGGATGATTGAGCAGAGGTTCTAAATCACACCAAGCATCCTCCCAAAAAAGAATTTTGGTACCATCACCCAATAGCCACCTAACACCATTAGCAATTAGGTCCCTACAAGGAATGATATTTCTCCAAAAACAAGAGGCAACAAGGATTTCATTAGAGTCAGCATATTCCAAGTTCTCCCAAAGCCATATAGATATTTATTTCTAGCCAGAGAAGCCCAACTAGCTTCCTCACTAAGAAGCCTCCAAATATTTTTTGATAGTAACACCTTGTTGAAAGCTTTTAAGTTTCTAATACCTAGGCCAACCCATTTATTAGGCTTGCAAACCAAGTCCCAAGCCACAAGAGGAATCCTAGCTTTAGATTCAACACCGGATCAAAAAATATTCTCATGATCTATTTCATTTTCTCCTCCAATTTAACCATAATTATAAAAAGAATCATAGCATATAAAGGAAGATTTTGAAGAGTAGAGGAAATGAGTTGCACCTTCCCCGCCTGACTAAGAAGCGTCATTTTCCAATCTGCTATATTTCTACTAAACTTTTCCAACAGATTAAGCCAGAAGGACTTCAGAGTCTTGGAAATACACAAAGGTAACCCCAAGTAGGTTGATGGGAGCTCACCCCTATTATAGGAAAGGATCCTACCCAGCTTTAGTTGGAGAAATTCGAGGGTGTTGAGGAAAAAAAATTGACTCTTAAGAAGATTAATACATTGGCTAGATTCCTTCTCATAAGCCTCAATCAACCCCTTCATAGTTCTGACCTCACGAACAAAAGATTCACCCATCACAATAGTGTCATCCACAAATTGTTGATGAGTAACAAGATCACATTTGGAAGAGGGGGAAAGACCCATCAAAGCACCTATAGATATATCCTTTTGAATATTTCTACCAAGGCCTTCCGCCATCAAGATAAATAGTAGCGGAAAAATAGGGTCTCCCTGCCTCAAACCATGTAAACTCCAGAAAAAAGGAGAAGGAGAACCATTCACCAGAACAGTAAATGAAGGAGTTGATATGAGATGTTCAAAAAGTTGTAGAAACTTTTGACAGAATCCAAAATGAGCCAAAACCACAATCAAGAACCTCTATTTGACCCTATCATAAGCCTTAAGAAGATCCAGTTGTAGAGAAAAACCCGACTTCTTATTAGAATTTAGAGAATGAACAAGTTCATGGACAATTATAATGGAGTCCAGAATTTGATGCCCCTTAACAAAGCCACTTTAATGTTTTGAAATCAGATTACGGAGAATCCTTTGCAATCTAGTGGCTAGCACCTTCGAAAAAATATTATAGATGGAGTTACAAAGATTGATCGAATAATAATCTCTAAAGCTATTGGCATAAACAGTCTTGGGGATCAAAACAATGAAGGTCGCATTCAATTCTCTAAGTAATCTTATGGAACCAAAGAACTCCTTAGTGTAATTAATCACATCTTCCCCAACAATCTCCCAAAACGACTGAAAAAAATAGAAAAGGAAAACCATCAGGCCTAGGGGCCTTGTTCCCTTCAAAAAATAAAACTGCATCCTTGATATCCAAAGCAGAGGGGATGTTAGTAAGCTCCTTATTCAGGTTCTCCGATACCAGATGGGGGATAACTTCCAAAGAAGCCTCCACACTATTTTGGTCCCAAAATAAATCATCTCTAAGCATATTCTGAAAGAGATTTGCAACAACTCTCCTAATAACCTCCTCATCTGCCAACAACAAACCATCAGCCCTGATGAAGGAAATCTTGTTGAATGATTTATGCCTGAGGATAGTTAGATGAAAGAACTTGGATTTTTGGTCCCTAGACTTGAACCAAATAGCGTGAGATATTTTTCTCCAAAAATCTTCCTCTTTTGCAACTGTTATCTACTGAAATTTGCACCCTTACCAAGTTGCAGAACTTGATATTTCAGAGAAACATGGGAACTTTTTCAGGTTTTGGGTCACCTAAAAAATGGAAAAGAACCTCCAGAGAAGGCCGACTTCCTTTGGTATCACCTAAACTACTGATCTTTGTAAGGAAAAGGGAGAAGGACTGCATGAAAATGAAAATTAAATCATATGGTGATACACCAAATTGACAAGAGCAATGAGACACTCGGGTTACACTTGAATATTGATGATGGATATGGGACTGCACAACAACTTTTTGTAGATTATGTATAAGTATTTCACAAACAGGTTTGACATGCACACACTTTTAAGAAGGAAAAGCAATTTTTCACAAATTAAAAGGTTCATGTGAAATTCAGTAAAACACAATTTGTAACCTACATAATACTACTTTTGCAAAGAAAGGCATGCTAACATGAGACAAACCTATAAGGAAATAGAAATATTTCATGAAGTAGCTTGATCAATCACCTGAAAATGCACAATATTTTGCAAGAACCAGAAGGAAAATTGAACCATCAATGGTAACCAAGGTAAATTCTATATATCATGCTCCAAATGAGTTACAAAAGTTTGCTAATCTGAGAGAGGACTGCAAAAGTCACAACTTCAGAAAAGCATAAGAAGAACTTCTTTACAAAGAGGCAAAAAAGCCATATATACAAAAACTAAAAAAGTGTCGGCCCCTGCCTTAGGGTTTACAAAAATGAGTCGATTCCTGAACACGTTGGCCCTTAGATCTTTTGGACTAAAGTTAATGTTGCATTCAATGTGCATCCCCCGTGTCCATGTCAGTGAAGGATCACTCCAAGGATGGCCTTTTAAATCTTTTGCAACCATCGCATTAACTTCTGGCCTCTGTATCCACCCTCAAACTTCCTTGCAGAGCTTCCTTGAATGTCCTAGAGTATAGTCATTAATGTCGATCCACTTTTTCTAGTAGACCTCCCAGCTATCATTGAGACTCGCGACTTCTTCCTTTCTGCTCTCCTCTTGCTCTAGATCCTTCTGCAAGTTGACCCCCTTGAGAGACAACATTTTACTTTCATGTTAGATCCAAACACCATTGTTCACCGAGCCAATCCATCGCTTTTGATCTCAAAGTAGATCCATGTGGTTTATGCTCTTTTGATCTTCCTCACAAGAATAGTCATAGCGGTCAAACTACCAAGGGTTCACCTTTAGCCTCCTCTGATTGGTTGAACAGACACCACGTAAGCTCTTCGGGCAGTCAAAAATTCCTCGAACAGAATCGCATGTCAGTGAGACACTAGTCGTGTCTCCCCGATGTGATTATACTTCACAACAACAATCAACATAGCTTAGAACTATCGGCAAGAGGTCATACCGAGCTGCAAAAGTTATATCGATATCCAAAATTGTCGCCCAGACTATTGCTATTAGCTAGACATTATAGCGAGTGCTCAAGAATCATATCGCTGTGCTCCTCCGTTGGCAAAACACCCGCACTCGACAAGACATCATTCAATCGGCAGGAGGTCATAGCGGGTTCCCATTAGTCACACCGAAGATTGAAACCATCAGCGAGACTCTTTAGTTGGCAAGACCTCATATCAAAGACAAACCATTTAGCCAGGAGTCTTACTGATATCCATACACCCTTTCGGCGAGACCACCATGAGTCGGCGAGACATTACCCTGAAGCCCCCCATCTTTCTGCGAGACTCCAGTGAGTCAGTCAGACTTCTCCCTGACATTGGCCATTTCGGCAAGACTCCAGCGAGTCGACCAAACTTCTCCCCAAGCTCAAAACACTACACCGAAGGCACAATCTTTCGGCGAGACTTCATCAGGTCGGCAAGACATTATGCCGAACTCAGAAACTTTCAGCGAGACCACCCCTTTTCGGTGAGATGTTACACCGACGCTAACTCCTTTCCCTTAGACCATTTCATTTTGGCGAGACTTCCTCTGGTCGGCGAGACATCACACCGATGACAAACCATTTCAGTGAGAGGTCACACTGAAGGAAAACCATTCTCCCCGACGCTAACCTTGTGAACAACCGTCGGAAAGAGGTCTTCGGTTGGAGAGAGATAGAAAACTTCATGGTGACCAAAATTTCTTGGTGACCTGAGGATTTCAAATGAATATAACACACTGCTAGTCAGCAAGA
Organism: Sequoia sempervirens; assembly: GCA_007258455.2. Lineage (NCBI taxonomy): Eukaryota > Viridiplantae > Streptophyta > Pinopsida > Cupressales > Cupressaceae > Sequoia > Sequoia sempervirens. Next base: position 127,056 of record VDFB02293189.1, on the reverse strand, counting down.
CATTCAACTGGTCTCAGTGACTTTCTTCTTTGAGGAGTTTTATGCCAGGTCCGACTGAGGTATACTTTCCAACAAACTTCCTTGTGAAATAGCATTAGATGAAGACCTTCCCAATGAAAACCGAACACCTACACACTAGGCTCAACCCTTATGGGAGCCACATTTAATCCACGTGCTGAATTTAAAACATAATTTTCCCCTGATTGAGCCTGCGGATGAAAATTGGGTAACATCAACAATGTCATGAAGCTGAGCAAGAAGACAATCCTCTTGCAGTTGGAGCTCCTCAGCTAAGCCCTTTTATTGAATAATTTCCTAAACACTATCCAACCATTGAATAATAGAATTCTTAGAGTAAAAAATATGACCAGAGGACTCTCTATTCCATTTCTTGAGATTTTTCTTCATAAAAGCCAACTTCTTAACTGCTTGAAACATCGCACAACCATTAATATTCACTTGCCACCAATTCTTGATGCAATACATAAACTTGGGATCCCTCAACCACATAGCTTCAAAATGAAAAAGAAATATTTTCTTACCCCCAATCTATCAACAACAAATGAGATAGGGAAATGATCCGACCCACATTTCGTAATCATCGAGAGAGAGCAAGAAAAATCCACAAACCATGAGGCTGACGTCATGGATTTTTCCAACCTAACTTGGATATTTTTAGCACCAACATGCTTGTTGGACTATGAAAACTTGGCCCCCATCATCTTCACATAAATAAGAGCATTATCATCTATGAACATTCTCAAATCCAGACGACTATCAAGATTGGCCTAAGAGCGACCCAATTTTTCATTATCACAAAGGGGAGTGTTGAAGTCTTCCATTACTATCCAGGGGAGGTCCAGGAAATTGTCCCAAAGTTTCTTCCTAGCTCTCTTTAGATTGGGAACATAAACATTGGAAATAACCCAGGAGTAATAATTCCAAAGCATAACAAACTTCGTCTCCACATGATTAAAGCCATCTACAATCAGGACACCTTTAATCAACCTAGAATTCCAAAAGGTAGCAAGACCACCCAAGGCTCCCTCAGAGCTAACCCCATGAAAGCCACAGTCTTTGAAGAAGAAATTATTTAAAGCTTCAAACTTTTCAATTTGTATTTTGGTTTCTTGAATCAACAAAATGTATGGCTTATGGTATCAGATCAAGTTCTTCAGGAGGTCCTATTTTTGCACATTATTTAACCACATGATATTCCAAGAAATAATATTCATTTACATGAGGTGGGGGTGCTCTTTCAACCCCTTCCGTAATATCCCACTTATAGTCTCGCTCCTTTCTTTTTTGCAAAGAGAGTCTCCCCAGACCCCTTTGTTTAGACCCACAGTTTACTTTTTTGCTTCTTGTTGTCACACCTTTGTGGGGTTGAGGGGGATGGGAAGAGGATGACTTCTTCTTTCTACCTCTCACCAGAATATAGCCCTCCTCCTCCTTGCTCCTTGCATCAACAATCACTAAAACTCCCTCTCCACCCACAAGCCCAAACACATGATCTGGGGAAGAAGGGGTAACATTTTTCTCCAAAATAACACGTTTAGGGGAGCACAAAGTATCTAAAACATGATCTACATCTAGATCCTCAGACTGTCTAGTAGCCTCATCCTTAGACTTCTTGGCCTCCTCACCCTCCTTAGGGTGTGGAGTGGTGTGATCTTCATTATTGGATGGAACCTCCATACCTTTTCTAGCAGTGAAATCATCCAGCTTAGGGGGAGCATAAGACACCTTAGCTCCCTTAACCTTCCAAACTTTGGCTTGGGGTACAACCTTGGGCGGCGCTGCCTTAACAGGGTAGTCCTTATCCCAATGACCTACTTTTCTACACTTGAAGCATGTGAACGAGAAAGATTCAAAGAAAACTTGTTACTTCCAGCAACCCACCTTTGAGTCAAGTTGAAAAAAATTAGGAATTATAACATCTTGGTCAATTATGACACAAAATATCGTTGCAACTAGATGCCTTCAAGAAAGAGTGGCCTCGTCAATAGAAACTAAGCATCCAAAAGAGTTAGCAACCATCTTAAACACCTCTTCATCCAAATATTCCAAAGGAAAATTCAGCAGCTTCACCCACACTGGAGACGAGTGAAAAAGGAACTTTGAAAGATCCATCCCAGGCTCCCAAGGACGTAGCACCAGGGTAAGACATCGAAAATTCCACGACCCTTTTGCAAAAACTGATCTTAGGTCTTCATCACAAGAAAAGGAAAAGGAAAAAAATCATTTAGCCATAACCGCAACCTCAACCTGCCCCTTTAGAGCCCACTTTTTATGAACCCAAGTGCAGACCTCCTCAATATTAGGTTTAGGACCCAAAAACTTTCCCACCAGAGAAAAGTCCATTCTAGCAATGTTTTTATCCACAATGGAGTCTAGAATGGACAAAGCAAAGCCACCTTCCATGTTAGAAGAAGAAACTAATTCAAAAGCAACTCCTTTACCTTTAAGCTTTGAAGATAAAAGGTCATCCCATCTCTGCTCGAGCAAAGACGATTGCCCCACCAGTTGGTTCTTTTCCACTGGAACATGCTCAATATGAGAATCTTTTGGATTAGACGTAGATGATTCACTAGTTGGGGCCTGCACGATATCACCAGGAGCCACCACATGACCTCCAGGGACCTTTGGAGCATGAACCAATACCTCCACCAATGGAAAACCAACACATGTTTCCTTGGAAGACTCAAACACACACTAACCCTCAAAGTTTGTAGCTTTGACCACATCCACACCACACGATTCATCCTTCCTAGCAACATCAACATAGAACACCAAAGCTTCCACACTACACAATCTGTCCTTCCCAACAACATCAATAGAAAGCACCAAATCCGTAGGCTGACCAAACTGGAAATCACCATGATCACCAGGGATTGAGTTCAAATTCAAATCACTCAATCCCACCTCACTAACGGTCTTCCCCACAACAATCTTCTCCTCACTTGATATTCTCTAGTTATGTTCACATCTATATTCTAACCCTAATATCATAAGTCAATTGTAATAGGGTTTATTGATAATAGAAAATATGGGTTGTTTATGATTTTAAGGCTATCATAAAACCACAAATGAACTATATTATAAGTTTTTTAAATTAGGTAAAATATAAGTTTTTTTATGACTTTATGGTTACTCTAAAATTGTAAATAAACCATTTTTTAAATCCCTAAGCCCTAAAACCCTAAAACCTAATCTCAAATTTTCAACTTTAAAAAATCCTAATTTGTAATTTTAATAAAAAAATCAGTTTTATGATTTAAGGATTACAACATTTGTATAGTTGATTTACAAAATCCTAAAAATTTAAACCAATTAAATAAATACTCTAATATATAAATCCTAAATATTAAATTTTTAGCCTAAAATCCCTAATCCATACAACCCAATTTTTAATACTAAACACATAAGAAAACCTAAACATAATTAAAATAAAAATGTCCCTTGCCGAAGAAGTAATCAACTAGAGTCGTTGAGGGAGAAGGAAATTATGGTAGAGTTTTGGGGCTGAAACTTAAGTATCCTTTCCAAATTTCCTTGTTTATCTCATTCAACTATAAAAATGGCTAGAACTGAAAGGAAAAGGAAAAAAAAATTATAATTTTTCATAATTGATACCCCTTAATTAATGTGTGTCTATCTAGTTTTCCTACCCATTAACAAATGGGTATATAGTAATGACAAGTCTTTGTAACTACCAAATATCTACTTAGATTCGAGACTCTAAAGCATAATAGGCCTCTATTTACTAAAAGTGGGTACACATGAGTTAAATGAATAGGTATCCAAATGTTACTTGTGTCATTTCATCCCTTATTTTTTATCCCTCGATGTTAAAACTCATTATCCTTCACCTACCCATGAAGGAATTACATAACAACATGAGAAATCCAAAAACCTTGTCCAAGGCTAAAAATTTTGTGAGTATTATTTGATGTTTTTCTACTTTCCTCGATGGATGAGATAGAAGATGTATGGAATGCATTTTGTAGGTTTATTTTCCTAGAGAAGAAAGAGTATTAATCTAGTTGAATTAGATTAAGGAATCAATATGAGCATATTGCAACTATGATTCACTTAATAATTTATTGAGTTTTTGTGGTGCTTTGGGGGATAGGTTTTTTCTAAAATTATTTTTATAAGATATATCTATATCTCTTGTGTTCTTGTGGTAGAATCTATTTTCTATATTTTTCATTAATTTATAAGTGTTCACAAATTTTAATGCTTTTAAATATTTTATCGATTTATTTTTGTAAATTTAATAGGAAAGCCTGGGTTTGTAGGAACTTATCCTAAAATGTAACCTCTAAAAAGGAAACAAGAAGAAAACTTACAACATATACCTAAAAGAAGAAGGGAAAATATAATACAAGGGCACAAAAGGATTCACACACATCTACATGACTCAACTTAAACCACTTGTATCTACTAACATGCATGTCTAAAAGTGAGAAGAAAGTAATAATAAAACTTTATACTAACATAAAACAAGGATATATTTGTATATATATACATAAGTACACACATATAAATATGCATACACATTCATATGTAATGAATAACTTGTAGTCACTATTATTTTAGGGAAAAATGATTAAATTTTGTGTATAGTTGTAATGAAAAGATAAAATTTATAGAAGTAAAATCCTACAAATAAATTCTATGATATATTACCATAAAAAAAAAAAACAAACAAACAAACAAACAAATAAAATTTATTATCTTGCAAATATAAAGTTTTCTAAGGAGTGGTCAAACTATGTTACATATATATGATTCAAAATAATTGACATCATCATCTAGTCCAAGATCAAAAAATTTGTGATAATAATAAACATTGAAAAATACTATCACATTATCCATAATGTGTTAGTTTTTTTTTTTTAGACTGCAGGAATCGGGTAGCACAACCCCTTATAAACTGCAGTACGCCTGGTAAACTTTTTAATGTGACTGGTGACACTGGTGCGACACACCCTCCAGTACCACGGGGGTGGGGGAGACTAGACGTCGTGACCAACCTCCTACAACAGGAAAGATTTAGCCAACCGAGCTAGGGCCCCAACCCCATAATGTGTTAGTTTTCAATCATATTAGATAAATACATAAATATTGCATGTATTTGAAGGATATGCCATGTAAATCATGATTGTATTGAAAAAATTTGTAAGGCTTAAACTCTAAATAGATTGCATTTTATTCTTTGAAATTATAGAATATATCAAAATCCTCATCAACATTACAAATATCCCATTGAATTCTTGAATTCTCAAACAAGATAATTGATTCAATTTATTTGACGGTATCATGAGAGGATACTAATTCAATGTTACCATCAAATGAAACTAACTCACATTCACATGATTCTTCAATCCCTTTAGGATAAATAAAACTAAAATTAGAATAGCGAGGCACATATTAATATAGGTTGAAAGTGGAATAAGGTATTGGATCATTTATAGATGGGGAGCTCCAATGAAAATTTTTAGTCACTATTTAAAGCTAATCTATAATAGGGCTATCTAGTTTCCATTTGATGGTTGTTTTATGATTCGACTCTAATCTTGTGTCAGTTTCTAGATTTTTAGATTAGAGAAATATCAAATATTTAAGGTGAGATTTTTTTCATATTTTTCCAATAAATTATGACATAATCTTATTTTTGATGTTAATAAAATCAACAATTTCTTATATGTTTTTGTTCATGAAAAGCCATTACAATCACAACATATTGTGAAGAAAGTATTTTCAATTTTTTTAGCATGAAATATTATTTTAAGGTCTTAGATGATTGTCGTGATATTTTGTAAATAAATAAATATGCATCTCATAATTCATCACCTATTAATATAACATTTTAGGTGCAAACACTTATTTTAGTTGCATAGTTTTTTAAAACCTTTGTCTATGCTTATTCATCATAATATTTTTAATATTAGTTTATTGACCTTCTTTAAGTGTTTGTGAAAACTTTCTACAAAGGGAATGTGTTAGGAATGAATGAACGTATTATAAGATTCTTGAAGTGACAAAAATTAAATTAGGTTCCCTGCCTTAATGGGTGGTTGAGTAGGTCAGGGAGGGTTGTTGAGTGAGTGAGAACTAAGAAATATAGTTCTCCATGAGTAGGTTTCAAATAAAATCACCAAATCCATTTTTTTTAACTTATGTTAGTTTTAGTTGAAACCTATTTAGTTGAATTGTTTTTAGGAAAAACAAGCTCATCTAGATATGTTAGGCCATGTATGGTCCACATAAAAGCCACTTGGTTTTGGCTGAAACATATTCAGTTAAATTTGTTTCACCTAAAACCCTCTCACTAGAAAATAAATTGTTGGCAAATAGTTGTAATGTCGTAAAATTGCATTCCTTACAATTTCACATACATTTTTGTATCTGCTCTAGTGTCCACTCCCTTAGAACTTGTATAGGATCATTTTAGCCCCTACATATGTGATTAGGTATTTAAGATTTAAGATTAAGATATTAAGATCATTAAACACAAAAAACCCAATCAACTACGAAGAAAAAAGGAAACACAAACGTAAATAAAATGAAACAATGTTACCATATTCATGCGTTTATTGGCTGACCTTCGTAGCCCTTCTCCATTCTACTGTAAGTAATTAATGCCCTAAAATTATAGGTATGCACTAAAAATCCTATGACTAAGACAAAACAAAATATCGAAGGTTATTCTCAATAGCATGACAAATATATATTCTAGATCCTGAAAATGATAGTGACAACATCTTTTTATAGAGAGCCGAATGCGAAATGGATGATCGAGATTAAATGATTTTTATTTCGATCAATGAATGAAATTAGACGTGATGAGATAAGATAAAAACGAGACTCACAGAAGAATGAGGAAATTAACTGATTTTACAAAAATCACTTTAGTTTGAGAGGGAAATTGCATTTTTAAATAATGGGAACACTATTTAAATGCAAAAGGAAAAGGAAAATTAAATTTTTGATTAAATAGAGATTTAATTCAAAAAGTGAGAGAAAAGACGAGTCATTTAATTAAATAAAATTTAATTAGCTTGTGATAGAAAAAAGTTAAAAGTGAATAATTAAATAATTATCATAATTATTTAATTATACTAGAAAATGACAAATAATTAAATAAATATAAATTTATTTAATTATAGAAGTCAAAGATCTAAGTGACGCAATTAAATAAATAACAATTTATTTAATTAATCAAAAGAAGACATAGAAGGATAAAATGAATGAATTAAATAATTTAGATTATTTAATTAATAAAAGACTTTACGACATTAGATAATAATTAAATAATTAAGATTATTTAATTATCAAGAATGAAAAAGGGGTTTTAATAAAGTCACATGCCTAGTAATAATTTTTAGTGTCTACAACATCATCCTTTTTCCCTCTCAGGATGCTTGGGACCCCTTTTCAATAGCTACCCTCGTGCATTAGTTTTGTGTCAAACCTTGTGCTATTCATGTTCTTGTAATTTTGTAGCATGATGTGTCTAGACACTAGTGTGTTGCGTGGACATCCACGTGTCGTGCTAGCATCTTGTGACATTTTGACATTCAAACGACCATTTCCAAGCATGTTTGCCACTTGTTATCCCCTTTTGTCGATGGTAGTGACCCGAGATGCCTTGTAACGACTCAGGAAGCTTCTTTTCCTTTCTCTCCTCTCTTTAAATGTGCTCTTTCCAATTCTATTGATTTTCTAAACTTCTCTAGATCTTTCTAGCTTTGGTTCCCACCTTTTCCTCTTCTCTTGGTCTTGCTCTCTTGCTTTCATAGCTCACTACAAAAACTCTTATGTTCTCACAACACCCTCTACAAGTCTCTTGGCTCTCACAACTATCTCTCTTTGGCTCCTTAAGCCTTGTAGCTGATATCTCTCTTACCTTGTGCTTGTGGGCATCCTAGGATTTCTCACATCCCCTATCTATTGCATCCCTATCTCATGATACGGGTTCTCCTCGTTGAGCGGGGATTACTTTTATCACTTCATATTTGCTTACTTTGTTCAAATTCTCTATCTATCTGGCTATCCATGGAGGTGGGAACACAAAAATGAGGATTTGATTGAGGCAAGCCCCTATATAGCCCCAACATTTTCTCTCGATCTTATGCATGTAGGTATTGAAGATATTCATGTATTGGAGGCTTCATTACTTGGGTTGCTATGAACAGTTTCTATCTCTTATTCTCTTACTTTATCATTTAAATAATTCACTTCATTTCAGTTCTATTACATTTTGTTACCTTCACACATTTCAAGAATTTTTAGCAGTCAAAATAGTAGTAGGAACTTTGTTGTTTTCCTATGACATTCTCAGTTTTCAATTCGTATGAGACACTAGTGTGCCTTCTAGAATCCAGCACACCATGTTGTCGTGCTTGTTCCATGCTATCATCCTTTGACCGAAAACTCATCAGTTTGTCCAAAAATTCTTTGCTATCTACTCATTTTGACTCTAGAACTATTGCTTTGTTCCTTGAGGTAGTTTAGGGTAGTTCACCCCTTGGGATTCTCTTGAGAATAAAGAGACTCGTGAGTAGTGAATCCCCCTTCTCTACATTTTGGTGAGCTCAATGTGAACACCCCTTATATATATATATATAAAAGGGAGGACAAATAAAAAAATTATCCTTCCCCAAAAAAAATTTTAGGGCATTGCGCCGAACCTCACTCTATGCCATCAATAGTGATGTATTATGGCCTTTGACCAAATTTTCTATATCTCTATTTCAAAATATAATTTCTAAATTTATTACTTATATCCCTTTCCGGCTTTGTTAAGAAGCTTCAACAAGTTCTCTTACAAGCATGTGAAAGTGAGTTCTTTTCTCCTTTCTTATTATTGTTTGTTGATCCCTCTCCTAAAATTCCTTCTAAGAATATTTTAGTGCAAGAGGATGAAATTATTGATACATTTCTTAATGTTACTTTACCTTATCTTCTTTCCAATGCACTCTCTTCTAGAGATGATGCATTAGTGAATGGTGAATCTCCTCTCCATTCCAATGCACTCTCTTCTGGAGATGATGCATTAGTGAATGATGAAGTTCCTCTCACATCAAATCCTCCAATGACAAATATTGAGTATATTTATTTAAATGATTCCTCTACAAGTTGTAAGGAATATACAAATATAATCTATCTCTGTCGCCCGTCAAAGGCCTAAGACAACCATTATTTATTTAAATTTGGCTAGTCCTTCTCCTAAAAATATTTTTTCTATTAATGGTGTTCCATATGGTAATGATTCTCCTGATCTTTCTAAGGCTCCCTCTTATAGAGCGGTAGCCCATACTTATAATACTAGAAGGAATCAAAAAATATTGATCAACCTACTTCTTTACCACCTTCTCAACCAAGCCTTCCTCAAGCACCTAAACCTACGACTAAAGCACTTGGTGATTATGATCTTGTCGAGAAACTCCACATTACTCCGACCAAGATCTCACTATGGGACTTGCTTCAGTATGCTTTGGTTTATCAAGGTATGCTTTAGGAAGCCTTACAAAAGATCCTCTTGCCTTCTTCTACTAGGCCAAAAAATGTTAATGCGTTGATGGCTCATATTCATGTGGATTCACCAAAAATTACATTTTATCCGCAGGAATTCCTACCTCTAGAAGTATAAAAGAAAGTGGACCCTCTAATGATCATAGTTAACATTAATAGAATCAACATTAGATGTACTATCATTGGTGCTAATTCGATGCTCAATGTATGTAGCATTGATCTAAATTGTCTAAGATTAATAGTGATTCTTCCTCTCTAGCTACTTCTTCTCTTGTTATTCATGGGTTTGATAATGTTGGTTGGCATCCTTTAGGCATGATAGTCTTTCCTTTAAGGTTGGGACCCATTCTATACCCACCTTGGTATATGTTATGTCAGAAAAGTTACCATATAATCTTCTTCTTGGTAGACCGTGGATTCATGCTATGGGTGCAGTCCCGTCTACCTTGCACAAATCTATTAAGTCCATTTGTAACAATCAAGTAGCCACAATCAAGGCTGACCTTCATGCTATGCACTTATGTGAGATGTCAGTTGTTAGTCAAGCTTTGGTTGTGCCTAATCTTATCCCTTTAGAGTTTTCTCATGTGCTGATGTCTACTCCAGTAGTACCTATTATAAAGGATTCTCTTGAGATAGATGTCCCTAAAGAAGATCATTCTAGAGCAAGAAATCTTAAGTCCACTCTTTCTAATTCTAAAAATAATGAATGTCTCAGTGATGATTTGGGTTCCTTAGACTTACATATTTCTTCATTGGGAAATATAAAGTCAACCCGATCCACTTAAACCTTCCAATAACATCATCCAAACCCACTATCAAAGATGATTATTCTTATGTATCATGGGATAATGTGAGCAATAGTTGTAATTTCCTTAATGTTGATCATCCTCCTTTTGAGGAAGATGATCATGCTTTTATTAAAGAGGCGAATGTTGGGAGTCCTATCAAGAAGGCTGATGGTGATCCGACAAAGGAGTATAATCCCCATTACTGGAATAATCCTTTGTATGAAGATCCTCCTCCTTCTCAAGATTTGCAAACACATTATGGCCCTAGCTTTAATCTCATCTCTAAATATGGTTATGGGTGTAAAGGTTGTGGCCATAATGAAAAAGGAATTCAAGTCCCTATAGAGTGTGTACCTCGTAAACATAGTTTGGAGCTTGGTTTCTCAAATGAACAATCTAAATAAAAATCATAGTTGAATGTGGATGTGATTTCTGCTCAACCTCATTATTACAAATTGATTCATCTACCATTATCTAATGTCTTCATACCTTCTTCTTGTGAGCAGTCAAACTTCCCCCACAAGAGAAAGGGTTGCTTCTTACTCCTCATCCTCTATCTGAGCAAGAGTGTATTTTGTTGAGGCTTCTGAAATCCCACTTAATTACTCTTCCTCCTACACTTAAGAAATTTCATCAGCATAATAAAAAAAAACATTCTTTCTATGCATACCATCGAGTTCTTGTCCATTCCACTAGTGAATGTAAGGCCTTGAAGGATAAAATAAAAAAACTTCTTGATTTTGGTGTTATCACTCTTCTATTTTTTTAATGCACTTGTCTCTTCTTTGCATGACAAGTGATATCGAGGTCTACCTCTATCTTTTATGTTTTTTGTATCTTGCATGGTTTTCCTCCCCTATATGTTGGGTGCAGTGATAACTTGTTTTGGAGATGTGTGTCCTCCTTAAAGGGGCCCCTCTCTTCCCTATGTATTTTAAATGAAGTGTCCCTTGAGTAGACCCCTCTTCTTTTGAAGGGTTCCTGAGGGACCCCCATTTGAAATCTTTTCTCTTGAATGATTTCATTGGCATCTAGCTTGGAGGAAACCTGACTAGACCTATCTTTTATGTGACAGTCCTACAATGCATCTTGTAGTAGCCATAGGTTCTTCTGACCAGTCTTGCTCTGCAGGACTGAGAACCTATAAAGCTCCTTTGCATCAAGCTTTCCTAACATTTTTAGTATGTGAATTAACATGTTTCTTTGTAGATGCACCTGTGAAGCTGCTTTTATCAACCTTGCAGGACCAACCACCTGTAAGTGCCAATCATACTCTATAGAGACTTTCACATCGATCTTCCCTCAAGAGAAAGTACATGAGGTTCCTTCTTTGCAAGTTCAAGGACCTATAAAGTGCTTGCATTTTGTGGGATCTTTTTGTTTAAATTTGTAGGAGAGAGTACTTGCAGAGAATTTTTTTCACCTTTTGTAGGTCTACGGATCTGTGGCACATTTTTCCAAACCTCCCCAGGAGAGAGTACCTATGGAGCCATCTCTCTTGGAATTTTCATTCCTTTCTAGTTCTTAAATTCTCTTCTCTCTTCTCTTCTCAAATTGTGTATAACAAATCAAAGACTTGCATCTTCTTCATCCTAAGCATATACCTTTTTCTCTCTTTGACATTGGTTGCTTCCCTATCTTTTGTATGTATTCTTCTCTTAAAGAAATCAATCCTTACATTCTTCTCTCCATTTAAGAATTCATCTACATGTTATTTCTTAATTTGGGGACAATGCATAGTATTGAGGCAACCTTTTACATTGAGGTCTCTTTTACTTTGTTAACTCAAATCCTTTAGTTTTTTGTGTTCCTGTGTGTGTGTTTTTTATGTTTTAACCCCATGATGTAATGGCTTTCTATGTTCTAACTTTGCTATCTTGTGCAGGTATTTCTTGTCTAATGTGTTTTTTTGTAGGTCTTCAACCTAGAGGCATGCTTCCTTGGTTTGAAGAGTTACATGCTTCCTCTACAGTATCCTTTTGGCATCATGATATTATTTAAGTTTAGTAGATTTCCTTTAGCATACATATTAGTGTAGATTCATATGCCCACTAACGTGGGGGAAAAATGTAATGTTGTAAAATTGCACCCCTTACAATTTCACATACATTTTTCTATCCGCTTTAGTTTCCACTCCCTTAGAACTTGTGTAGGATCATTTTAGCCCTTGCATCATCCTTTTTCCCTCTCAAGATGCTTGGGACTCCTTTTCAGCAGCTACCCTCGTGCATTAGCTTTGCATCAAACCTTGCACTTTTCCCGTTCTTGTCATTTTGTAGTGTGATGTGTCTTGACACTAGCGCACCGTGCGGATGTCTATTCAGCGTGCTAGCATCCTATGACATTTTGACATTTGAATGACTGTTTTCTAGCATGTTTACCACTTATCAGCCCCTTTTGTCGATGGTAGCGGCCTGAGACACCTTGTAATGGCCCGAGAAGCTTATTTTCCTTTCTCTCCTCTCTTTAAATGTGATCTTTCCAATTCTATTGTTTTTTCTAAGTTTCTCTAGATCTTTATTTGGCTCCTGCCTTTTTCCTCTTCTCTTGGTCTTCCTCTCTTGCTTTCATAGCTGACTACAACAACACTCTTGATTTCTCACAGTGCCCTCTACAACTCTCTTGGCTCTCACAACTATCTCTCTCTTTGGCTCCTTAAGACTTGTAATTGATATCTCTCTTACCTTGTGCTTACGAGCATCCTAGGATTTCTCACATCCCCTATCTATTGCATCCCTATCTCATGATACAGGTTCTCCTTGAGTGGGAATTTATTTTATCACTTCGTATTTACTTACGTTGTTCACTTTCTTTATCTATTCGGTTTTTCATGGAGGTGGGAACACTAAAACATGGGTTTGACTAAGGAAAACCCCTATACATCCCCAATATTTTCTCTCGATCTTATGCATGTAGGTATTGAAGATATTCATGTGTTGGAGGATTCATTACTTAGGTTTCTATGAGTATTTTCTATCTCTTATTCTCTTACTTTATCATTTATATTTCACTTCATTTCATTTCTATTACATTTTGTTACCTTCCCACATTTCAAGAATTCCCAGTAGTTGAAATAGTAGTAGGAAATTTGTTGTTTTCCTATGACATTCTCAGTTTTTAGTTTGTATGAGACACCAGTGCACCTTCTGGACTCCAATGCACCATGCTTTTGTCCTTGTTCTGCATTGTCGTCCTTGTTTTGCACTATCATCCTTTAACCGAATACTCACCAGTTTATCTAGAAAATCATTATTATTTGCTCATTTTGACTCTAGAACTCTCACTTTGTTCCTTGAGGTAGTTTAGGTTAGTTCACCCCTTGGGATTCTTTTGAGAATAAAGAGACTCATGAGTAGCGAATCCCCCTTCTCTACAATAGTGTGACACAAGTTTATACTTTTTCCCCTCTTTTGATTTATATTTTAGAAAATTTGGAAAAGAGGAAAATCTTTTTTGAATAAGGGGGTAATTATCTTGCATTATGAGAGGTATATTATTGTTTCTCCTTTCAATTTTTGTGTTTCTCTAACAATCATCATGGATCCAACTCACATATTTCACTCATCTCATAAAATTATTATGGGTGTTAAAAATAAATGAAGATCAATATGAAGAAGTACCTGGGTTGTATTGAGTGACCATGTGTACAAAACTTGAATGAATAGTAGCTACAAAAAAGAGAAAGTAGTATAAAAATGATGATGAAGCATTTGGAATATTATGCATGTTTATGTCTCCTAATCTCCTCTTTCACATTGAGTCTTGCACTACACCCAATCAAATATGGAATTATTTGGAGACCTTGTTTGGGAATCAAGATTCATTGTGAGGTTTTTGGATGGAGAATGAGCTCATTTTTTTAAATCATATATATTTTGATAGCATCCAAGACTTCTTCAACAAACTAAAATCTCTCAATTGTAGCTGAAATAATGTGGTATTAAGGAATACTAATGGTGGTTTTACCACAACCAACTTTGAGTAGTGTTGGAATCAAGGAGCACTAAGAGGGAGGTTGAATAAGTGTTCTACAATTTTTAACTTTATTAATCTGATCCTTAAACAACTTATAACATTCAACCAAAATAAATATGCATGAACAAAAAGAAAGCAACCACAACACCATAGCACACGGATTTTTACACAAAAACCCTATTAGGGGAAAAACCACGATGGAGGTCAATCCACAATATTATTTGAGTATACTCAAAAAGATGTTTACAAAATAGGAATGCACTTGCATTCAGGCACACTTCCTAGAGCTCACTACTCAAAAATAGAAAGGCTCATTGCCTTACAAAAGTATTTGGATAACATCCAAAATATTTGAACTGAGAAATTAGCATCTACTAATGCCTGATTACAGTTCTGGTTAAGCTCATCAATTGAATTCTTGACCTTATGTCTGATTCTACCCTTCTACTCTGTCTGCTTTAACTCGCATCACAAATCCTTTTATGCACAAGTGAAACTGTGCATAATCGCTCTACAATCCTTTTCACATTCACAACATATATCAACACACTTTGTAAACATATCAAAATGATATAATCGATCACTTATATATATCCACAACTAAAGATTTAATCGCTACAAGTCAGTTCCAACAAAATATGAAATATTTACAAACTGTCGGCTCAATCCATAATTAATTTTCAATGCACACCAACCAAAGTTGGCCACAACATAGTGAGGACCCAAATCAACATGATCAAAAAAAAAAACTTAAGCAATTACTCCTGGAATATCCACAACGGCTACATTCACTTAGTCGGCCTTCATGCATTGTTAAATAGAAAATTAATCAACTGGATCTTCTAACTTGCACACAGATTGATACGAGGCTCTAAGATTCAAGAATAACAGATATCATATACCAAAAAACCTTCCCTGAGATCCACAACTCAAAATGATAACATAAAATTGCATGTGAATCAATGAACAGAATTATGTCGAATGCTTTGTTCTTGCTTAATAGTTAATCACAAAAATTTGATCTGACTTCTGGTATGATCAAATGATGATGTGTGGATCGAATCACTGACTAGGGTTGCCATCAATGACAACACCAAATGAATTGTGTAGTGTCTCTTTCCAACAATCTCCCCCTTTGGCATTGATGGCAACACTTAGTGAAAAATCACTAAGTGTCGGATCAGTACCAACATGAATTACATTGCCAACCTTCAAAACTTCAAAAAGAAAACCCCCCCTGAGATGATTATAACATTTTTCACTTTCCCACTCTCCCCCTTTGACATCAATGGCAAAGGAAGGAATTCTCATACCAAAAATCAAACAAAATTTCTATGAACAAACTGCATATGTACAAACATGCTTAGATACAACTTACATAAACTTGAATAGATCTACAAAATTGTTCTTCAACAGGCTCAAACTAGTGCCCCAACCCTTCTTGAGACTCTCCAAAATAGTCATGAGACCACATAATAAGTAATATTGCATCTCTGCTGATTCAAGGTTCACCAAATCACTGACCACCATAGCATCTTGTGCTTCCTTGAATACACTCAACATTGTTTCCATCTTAGGACCAATTAGTCCTCTAAGCTCACAAACCTTTTCAACAATGTTACCTTCTTCATGCTTCAAAATTTTAATCTTTTCAAGCAGGGATATGACTCGACCTTCTTGATTTCCAATAGAAAATGGTTAGAGGATCAAATGCTTGAGTTATATCTGCTAACTGTTTCTTACATTCTTTTATTTTCTTTTCAATATCCTTAGTGAACTTAGATAAAGATAGACATGACTTATAAATGTTACCACCTTAAGACAAAGCACTTTGAATATTCTTTACACAAGTAGCTAACAAATATTTATCATTAGCTATCATCCCTTTCAACCTACTAAACCTTTTAGCATCAAACTCCTTTTGAACCTTATCCATAACTGACTTCTCAAGTGACTCAAAATGAGTACTTTAGAATTAACAAGCTTCTTCAGCTGACCGGATGGAGAATCAAATGAATCTTTGACATATGAAGGCATGATCTTCTCTAGAATACCAAATGCAAGAGTCAACAACTCATTATCTTCAATATGTGATTTCAGAATTTCTTCCTATTATTCCTTGCATAACCACCCCATTTTCTTCTAGAACAAAATGGGTCCCCCTTTTTCTTTCATTTTCTTCACCTTTGGTTGTTTGGTTTGGTCTTAGGAGTTCTTTTGTTTTCCTCCTAATTTTGTCTTTTGTTATGTCAAATTTTGGTTTTTCCTCAGCCAGAGTTAGGTTTCTTTTTGTTAAAATTGAAGGCATGATGAACAATAGTGTATTTTATATGCTTTGAGGACTAATGGAGGCATTTGTGTTGCAGGATTAAATCATACACCTGATGGTATTTCTCAAGGAACTCAGTTGGAAAGCATACCTTAGTCACATTTGGTATAAAAACTCTTCAACGGATAAAGTCACTGAGACCCTCCAGATGTCTTGCAGACTCACAGTTTGGTTATGTTCATTTGAAATCCAAAAGTCGTTGAGACATTTTAATCGCCATGATTTTGTATATATCTCTCCACTTGGGAAGTCTTGCCAACGGTTGTTCACATGCTCGGTGTTGGGGAGAGTGGTTTACCTTTGGTGTGATATCTCGCCGACCGGTGACGTCTCGCCGAAGTGGGATGGTTTCAGGGAGATGTCCTGCCGACACGAGGGAGTCTCACTGCAAGGTTTTGAGTTCAGGGAGAGGTCCCACTGACTACTGGAGGTCTCGGCGAAAGAAGGGTTGCTCGGGGAGAATTCTTCCCGACTCGCTGGAGTCTCGACAAAAAAGGTGTGGGCTTCGCTATAACGTCTTGCCAACCACTGGAAGTCTCGTCGAAAGAGGTTGCATTCGGGAAAAGGGAGTCTCATCGGTATAACCTCTAGCCAACAGGATGGGGTCTCCCCAAAATGAAATGAGCTCACCAAAAGGAGGCATCATCGCTATGAGGTCTGGCAGAATGATCGTGGTCTCATCGACAAAGGGGGGGCTTGGTGTGAAGTCTTCCCAACCAGTGGGAGTCTCACTGAAATGCAAGGGTTCAAGCTTGGGAAGAATGGAAGGGGTTGCTGTAATGTCTTACCGAAAAACGGTGGTCTTGCCGAAGGAAGTTGAGCTCGGCATGATATCTCGTCGATGATGGTATGTCTCGCCGAAGGTCTTGTGGCTTCGCTATGATATCCTTCCGACTGAGAGAGTCTTTCCGATAGGGATGGACTTGCCAATGGAAAGGGATATCGGTATGACTAATGGGAACCCACTGTGACCTCCTGCCGACTAAATGGTGTCTTTCTGAATGTGGATATTTTCTAACGGAGGAGTACAACGGTAGGACTCCTAAGGACTCGCTATGATGTCTAGCCGATAGCGGTAGTCTGGGCGACAACTTTATGTTGCGGTATAACTCTTGCACACTCGCTATGACCTCTGGCTGATAATGATTGTCTTGCTAATGGTTTGTTGTGATATCGATATAACTTTTGCATTTGATATGAGGTCTCACTAACAGTTGTATGCTATGTCGATGCTGCTATAGAGTATAATCGCATCAGGGAGACACAACAAGTGTCTCAACGACATGCGATTCTGTTTGAGTAGCCTTTGACCGCCTGGAAAGCCTAAGTGGCATGTGTTCAACCAATCAGAGGGAACTAAAGGCGAACCATTGGCAGTTTGACTAATTGACTACCCCTGTGAAGAAGATCAATAGAATGTGTGTGGCATGGGTCAGCTCGGTGAAGCAATGATGTTTGGATCTAATAGGGGAGGTCAGATGTTGCTTCTCGAAGATGGTCAACTTGCAAAAATATCTTGAGCACAAGAAAGCCGAAAGGAAGAAATGGCCACGAGTCTTAGTGATAGCTAGGATCTCTACTGGAAAAAGTTAGATCGATATTAATGGCTATACTCCAGGGAATTCAAAGCGGTTCTAATGGAAGTTCGAAGGTGGACATCAAGGATACACATTGAATGTAGCATTAACTTCATTCCAAAAAGGATCTGAGGGCCGACCCTCCTGTAACCAAATGATATTTTGTAAACCCTAAAAGAGGGGCTGACTTTCTTTTTGGCACATTTTGTATATATGGCATTTTTTCCTCTTAAAAGGATATTTTTTTCAGAAACCAGTAGTAGTAGAGAAAACTTAAGAGTAGAAGAGAGTAAGAGCTAGATTGAGCAGAGGCAGTAATGTATCTTTCAATTTTTCTTAGTGTAGATGGAGATGATTTGAAGACATGGATTTTCTATACACTGGTGATTGTACCAGCTTTGTAAATGTTGCTTATTTGTTTCATAAATAGTAGAAGCAACCAGACTTAAATCTACTTCATATTATGCTTTAGAATGGTAGTTATCTTGGGTTAATCATTTGATTTGCAAAGCTTTCAAGGAATGAAATTTTATTTTATGTTTTGACTAAATGGTGATTTACAATCTGTTGTTGAAGTTAGCACTGTGAATGAATGAAACTATGTGTTAATCACAAGTTAATTTTGTTCTCTAGTTTTAGTTAACAATTCCTTGAAAGGTAACAAGTCTGGTTGAGTTGGATGAATTATTATTCTTTTCAGTTCCAAAGCTTTGATCTATCTTTTTATGTTTCTTTAAAAACCCCAGTTAAAGTAGGTTTGAATTTATGTTTGATCTTAGAACAATCCAGAAGCTCAACACCAGCAGGCCCCTTTAACATTATAGTTCACATCAACCATTGAGTGAAATCAGCACAGTCGAGAACCGATTACCAAGACCTTGGGAGTTAGATATCCATGCGTTATTCTTTCTCTTTCAGGAGAGAAAAATAGTAATATTCTGCTTAATTGTTGTTGTGCTCATCAGACCCATCAACACTTCCCTTGCCTTGGCCTATGCAAATGATGCAACTTTCAACTTCTCAATGGGGACAAAGTAGCCAAGTTGATAGGACCTCTAATCAATTCATGATCAAATTCTTCCTGGTGCTCTTCTAAAAACTCCTTAACTGCCTTAGCAGTGTCTCTTGCTTCCATAGGAATCTCCTTCACTTCATCCTTCTTCTCTTCAGTCACTGATTCTTGCATGGCTTCAGGAATCTCTTTTTCTTCAACCGACACTACTTTAGGAGCTTCAATCTCCATAGACTTTTGTATCATGCACATCAAGAGGAATCTGAGTGTCCTCAACTATATCTTCTTCATTTACCAGACTAGATGGAGCATCTCCATCATGCACTTCTTCAGAAACAACATTGTAACTATTCTTTAAGAGAATTTCCTTGAGGATTTTCTCAGTATCCTTTGCAACTTCTTTAGTTTGTCCAATCATTAGCTTGTTCACCCTTGTTTTTCTCTTAAAATACCTTTTGATTCATTTAGTATATTCTTCATTTCTTCTAATGACATCACCAAACATAGATTAGCAAGTATTTGTTCTCTCATTTGCTCTTCTTTTGTTCTTGCACTCACTCTTCTCATTTCTAAAACTTAATATAGACTTTTGGGTAACACATACATTATTTCAATAAGAGTCATATTGAAATTATTCAAGTACATTAGTGAAGCTTCCTCAAGAACTCTTTGACTTTGGCACTATCAAAGGTGTCATACCATTGAAGGGTATGTGCAGGATCATCATGAAAAAAATAGTCCCTTAAGTGGCAAAAAATTCAGAAAAATCAGAGTTCGGCAACTTGACATAAAATTTTGAATAAGTTATCTATGTTATTTCAAAAAAATGTAAGAATAGAATTTGTAGCAAATTGAATTTAGTTTATAAACTACTAGGTTTATTTAAAAAGAAAAATCTATTTGGTGAAAATTTAAAATTTCAATGCAGTAGTACTTAAATTTCATGGAAAAAATAAGAAGTAGGTGTCTGTCTGACCACCCTAACCACAAAAAAATGATAATATTTTTTTATAAGATTTTAGATATAAGTAGAGGACTCATGTTTCACTGTGATGCATATTTTTTGTAATTTTTTTCTAAGTAAATAATTAATTATGAATTTTTATTACAAATTTTAAAAAATATGAAAAATCGTATGTCTAGCCACCTTAACTTGGTCAAAACTTCATGAAAATCATTTTTCCTTTTTTTAATCCTTAGTATGTGAAGCATAGAATGTGGTACGTGTTTTGGATTAAAAAAATGTGATACCATAATTTGAAAGGTATAGATGTTTTTCAATCATCCTATCAATTAGGACTTTAGTCGTAATTCAAATAGAAAATGAATAATAATTATTTATTAAAGTCAAAGTAAAGCATAATTTATATTAGTGGAAAGCTGAGAATCTCCTTTAAAAACCCTTTTCATTTCATCAATTTTAGGTAAAAAAAAGTCATCAACCACATACCCTACACATACCCATCATATCGCCACTTTTTGGCCCATCATGATCCTGCACATACCCTAAAAAAGACGCCTAAGATTACCATCCTTAATCAATTCTTTCTCCACTTCTTCTATAGACATACCTGATTTGTTTGTTTTCATCTTTTTCTTTCCTTTCTCTTCACCAGAGGGCTTGTCCTTAGAGACTTTTGTTTCCATTGTGCCCTTATTCTTGATTTCTCTTATCTCTTCATCAGATTTCTAAGTCTCTTCATCTTCAGAAACAAAAACATAAACTCTTGTGCTCTTTTCCTTCTATTTTCCTTCTCTCCCAAATGTCTTCACTTGAGCTTTCACATGGCTTGATTTCACTGTAGAACCGGCTAAGGGTTCAGAGCTCCTTGTTGATCTAGATCGAGCAGAGGATGATGTCAAACTAGCAGATTTAGTTCTAGCTGGCTCTCTTGCTTCATCTTGTTCTCTCTTTCTTTTAACTTCTATCACAGCTTCTGCAGATATACCCATGCTCTCTGCAAAGGCTTCCACTTCCTTCCTTACTCTCTAGACTATCATAGGTTTCTTCAACTCCTCATGTACTTTCATATCTTTTTCTTCATAGGTTCCAAACCTCTTTTCTATTGAATCTCGAGGTTTACTCAACAAATGTTGTGCATATAGTTCCAAGATGTTCTCCTCAACTTCTTAGCCCATTGGCATAATCCAAACTGTTATAGGATCAACAACTTCCATCAAACATTGATCAATATCAACCACGAAGCAATTTGTATCCTTATACTTCTCAACAATAGAAGTAGGAATCCTTTCCCTTGCTTTCATTTCATTCTGAAAGTTCTTGAAATAACCCCAGATTATAGTTTTCCTGGCTTTACTATCACCAACTTTGTGCAAGATATCTCTAATTTGAATAGCTACAGGTTTATTAGGTCTTGACATTGCACTTTTCCAAATCCTAGAACTTCATTCATGAAATAAAAGAGTAAACACAACAACAGATTACCATATTTGAACTTGGAATTATTCTTATCTTTCTTGATTTTTCCAATATTCTCCATTAACTGGCTTTTGGGTAACTCACATAGATCATACTTTGCATTCTCCTTAACCATCTGATGTGTTGCATAGATAGTTGTACAAGATACAAAATTATCCTAACTGGAATGATAGACCTTGTAACCAATGACAATAGATGCAAATATGACATCCACTTCAATAATATCTTCAATTTTCATGGCTCTTTTATCAAACACTGAACCGGTTGCATTAGTAACTATCTGATTCTTTACAAACTTCAAGATCGGCAACCCACCAGAGGAATTTAAACTTGTAACAACGATTATGACTTCTTCTGTAGTCTTAAAAGGTTGACTCAACCACATAAATTCAACATGAACTCGGCTCAAAATATACCAGACCCACTCATTTTCTTCAAATACGAGAAATTTTACAATCTGCGTGAATTTCTTCTCCTCCAAAGTTTTAAATTCAGGTTTAACACATAAATCCTCTCCCACTATGTGATTGGAATAAAAATTCAATAACTGCGAGCTCCCTAACTCCTCAATATTTGCATGAATGTATGCCCTAATGTCTTCAATATGCAAGACGTTGTATGAAACAGATGAAAATACACTTGAGGGCTCTGTCTCAACAGATTTAAAAGGATGCCACTTGAATTTTAGATGTGGTCTATCCTTGATATCAACTAGGTCAATGGAGCAGCCATTTTCACAAATTCACAAGTTTACAAGTTTTCCCGATAAATACCTTTTCACCGGATTAGGGTTTGATCGCCGAATTGCTTTCAAACTTGAATCTTCGCCAAATTTTTCCAAATTTCACTTCAAAAATCTCCAGCCTTCTTCTTCTCAAAGTGCAAAGTGAAAAATGAAGAATACAAATGACCTTTTATCATTTACACACCTAACTTTTTATCGCAATAAATTATTTTTCTCTAACTCATCCAGATACCCTATTTCCATACTCTGTGAAAGATAACTCTTCTGCAGACCTTCAATTCTACATAAATACAACATCTTTAGATCATCAATGCAATCATTGTACTCATCCATATCCTGGAACCAACTACCGGCAAGGGGTTTGAAGGATTTTCTTGAGAAATCCCCCTAGGCCAGAGGCCTTAATCTAATTCCCGGAGGAATTACCAGAAGAATTTCCAGACCCTGATTCTAGTGCTAACTCATTTCCTGCATCAAAGGGACTCTTCTTCACCCATTTCATCTTCTTTATTTTCTTCTTGATCTCATCTGTAGTAACTTTTCCTTTTCCCTTTTCATCCTTCTGCATGTTTTTCCCTTGATTTTTCGGAGCCTTTATGCTTCTGCAAAATTTAGCAATGTGACCAGATTTATTGCAATTGTAGCACACCACATTTCTTTGTCTAGACCAGTTGTTCCATTTCTTTTCTCTTGATATGCACTGGTTAGCAATATGGCCAAATCTATTGCATGTATAACATCTGACATCTTTATAAAAGTTGTTCATCATATTTCTACATTCATTTGACTTATGACCATACTTATTGCAATTAAAGCACTGACCTGAGAATGATGGACCACTTGGATTCATTTTTCTTCTACATTGAGTAGCCATATGACCAAATTTATTGCAAAAAAGATAGTAACCATTGAACCTTTGAGCATTAGGTTGTCTTACCGGATACCTTCCATCTTTGTTCATCTGATTTCCTTGCCTAAATCTCCTTTGTCCAGATCTGGAACTTTCTCTTTCCTCATATCCAAGACCTCACTTGTCACCTTCAGTCCTCTGATTTTTAATCAGTTCATCAAGCTTGGATGAGCTAATCTTGAACTTCTCCTTGAATTCATTTGTAGTAGCAAGTTCATCTCTAAGATCAACAATCTGCTTTTCAAGCTCTTCTTCATTATTTCTGGATTTTTCTAGACAATTCAAGCTCCAACTAATTGAATCCATCAGTAATTTGGCTGCATTCTTTAGATTTTTCTTTCAAGGACTAATCAATATTTTCTTCATTCTTCTTCCTATCTTCAGTCTCCTTGGTCATCCTCATCATAATAGATTCCATTTCATGCTTTAGAACAACATTTTCTCTAGTAAGTTTTTCACATTCTTTTGTCTTTTCCTTCAAGACTTCACTCAAGTGTTCATCTTCCATGCTCTTACTTTCTTTCTGCTTAAGCTGATCACAGAGTTCCTTTCTCTTCTCCCTTGACTCATTGATTTTATCTTTCAATGATTGAATGAACTTCTCAACATTCTTGAGACTTTCCTATAAATCCCAGACTTCAGATTTGGACTGATCAAGATCATCTAGGGCCACCAAAATTTGTTGTTGAAGACTACTTGAATCCATTGAATTACTTTCTCGGATCTTCCCCAAGATTTTAAAATTCTTCTGAGGAACTAGGCTCTGATGCCAAGTGTTAGAATCAAGGAACACTAAGAGGGGGGGTGAATCACTGTTCTGGGTATGTGCAGGATCATGATGGGCCAAAAAGTGGCAATATGATGGGTATTTGTAGGTATGTGGCTAACGACTTTTTTTTTACCCAAATTTGATAAAATGAAAAGGGTTTTTAAAGGATATTCTCAGCTTTCCACCAATATAAATTATGCTTTACTTTGAATTTAATAAATAATTATTATTCATTTTCTATTTGAATTATGATTAAAGTCCTAATTGATAGGTTGATTGAAAATTGTCTATAGCTTTCAAACGGTATCACATTTTGGAATCCAAAACATGCATCACATTCTATGCTTCATACTATAGGATTAAAAATGAAAAATTGAATTTCATGAAGTTTTGACCAAGTTAAGGTGGTTAGACATACGAGTTTTTATATTTTTAAAAGTTGTAATAAAAATTCATAATTAATTATTTACTTGGTAAAAATTGCAAAAATATGCATCACATCCGGGCATGAGTCCTCTACTTATGTCTAAAATATTATAAAAAAATATTATCATTTTATTGTGGTTAGGGTGGTTAGAAAGACGCCTACTTCTTATTTTTTCCTGAAATTTAAGTACTACTGCATTGAAATTTCAAATTTTCACCAAATAGATTTTTCCTTTTTAAAAATAAACCTAGTAGTGTAGAAACTACATTTAATTTTCTACATATTCTATTCTTACATATTTTTGAAATAATATAGATAACTTATTCAAATTTTTATGTCAAGTTGCCTAACTCTAATTTTTATGATTTTTTTGCCACTTAAGGGCCTGTTTTTTCCATGATGATCCTGCACATACCCTTCTGCAATTTTTAACTTTATTAATTTGATCCTTAAAGCACTTATAACATTCAACCAAAAGAAATATTCATGAACAAAAAGAAAGCAACCACAACACAAGGATTTTTACGTGGAAACCATGTTAGGGGAAAAACCACGATGGAGGTCAATCCATAATATTATCTGAGTATACTCAAAAAGATGTTTACAAAATAGGAATGCACTTGCATTCAGGCACACTGCCTAGAGCTCACTGCTCAAAAATAGAAAGGATCACCGCCTTACAAAAGTATTTGGATAACATCCAAAATATTTGAACTGAGAAAGTAGCATCTACTAATGCCTGATTGCAGTTCCGGCTAAGCTCATCAATCGAATCCTTGACCTTATGTCTGATTTTGCTCTTCTACTCTATCTACTTTAACTCACATCACAAATCCTTTTATGCACAAGTGAAACTA
This sequence comes from Sequoia sempervirens, assembly GCA_007258455.2. Taxonomy (NCBI): domain Eukaryota; kingdom Viridiplantae; phylum Streptophyta; class Pinopsida; order Cupressales; family Cupressaceae; genus Sequoia; species Sequoia sempervirens. Next base: position 101,678 of record VDFB02293189.1, on the reverse strand, counting down.
TGCATAATCGCTCTACAATCCTTCTAACATTTGCAAAATACATCAAAACACTTCGTACACATATCAAAATGATATAATTGATCGCTTATATATATCTACAACTAAAAATTTAATCACTACAAGTCGGCTCCAACAAAATATGAAATATTTACAAACTGTTTGCTCAATCCATAATTAATTTTCAATGTTCACCAACCAAAGTTGGCCACAACATAGTGAGGACCCAAATCAACAAGCTCAAACACAAAAATACTTAAACAATTACTCCTCGAATATCCGCAATAGCTACATTAACTTAGTCGGCCTTCATGCACTGTTAAACAAAAAATTAATCAACCAGATCTTCTAACTTGCACAAAGATTGATACGAGGCTCTAAGATTCAAAAATAACAGAGATCATATACCAAAAAACCTTCCTTGAGATCCAAAACTCAAAATGATAACATAAAATTGCATGTGAATCGATGAACACAATTCTATCGGATGCTCTATTCTTGCTTGACAGTTAATCACAAAACTTCAATTTGACTTCTGGTATGATCAAATGATGACATGTGGATCGAATCACTGACTAGCGTTGCGATCAATGACAACACTAGATGACTTGTGTAGTGTCTCTTGCCAACAATCTCCCCCTTTGGCATTGATGGCAACACTTAGTGAAAAATCACTAAGTGTCAGATCAGTACCAACATGAATTACACTGCCACCCTTCAAAGATTCAAACAGACAACTCCCCCTGAGATGATTATAACATTTTTCACTTTCCCACTCTCCCCCTTTGACATCAATGGAAAAGGAAAGAATCCACATACCAAAAATCAAACAAAATTGCTATGAACAAACTACATATGTACAAACATGCTTCTACAACTTACATAAACTTGAATAGATCTGCAAAAATTTCTTCAACAGGCTCAAACTAGTGTCCCAACCCTTCTTGAGACTCTCCAAAATAGTCATGTGACCATAGAATAAGTAAGATTACATCTCTGTCGATTCAAGGTTCACCGGATCACTAACCGCCATAGCATCTTGTACTTCCTTCAATGCACTCAATATTGTTTCCATCTTAGGACCAATTAGTCCTCTAAGCTCACAAACCACCTTCTTCATGCTTCAAAATTTTGATCTTGTCAAGCAGGGATATGACTTGACCTTCTTGCTTTCCAATAGAAACGGTTAGAGGATCAAATACTTGAGTGATATCTGCTAACTGTTTCTCACATTCTTTTATTTTCTTTTCAATATCCTCAGTGAACTTAGATAAAGAAAGACATGACTTATAAATGTTACAACCTTCAGACAAAGCACTTTGAATATTCTTTACATAAGTAGCTAACATAGATTTATCATTAGCTATCATCCCTTTCAACCTACTAAACCTTTTAGCATCAAAAACCTTTTGAACCTTATCCATAGCCGACTTCTCAAGTGACTCAAAATGAGTACTTATAGAATTAACAAGCTTCTTCACATTGAGTCTTGCACTACACCCAATCAGATATGGAATTATTTGGAGACCTTGTTTGGGAATCAAGATTCATTGTGAGGTTTTTGGATCGAGAATGAGCTCATTTCTTTAAATCATATATATTTTGATAGCATCCAAGACTTCTTCAGCAAACTAAAATCTCTCAATTGTAGTTGACATAATGTGGTATTGAGAAATGCTAATGGTGGTTTTAGAACAACCAACTTTGAGTAGAACAATAGACTATTCTACTCTTTAAAAGAAAATAATCCTACTACAAGGTCCCTTTTCAATCTTGGGTCTTGACCATGTGGGATGGCTAAATGGTCTATGTGATTTTTTTATAAGGTAGAATTTTCTCGTAATTCAATTCCAAACATAGATAATCCTTCTAACATTCAGATCTATATCAAAATCAAGAATTCAAAGCTTCAAAAGTATAGATCTAGCATTATTTTCTTATTTCATGCACAAGTTTATTGTAGATTTGACAATATTGTGACTTCAAACCATTGATCTAGATTTACTTTAATTTATCCGTTAAAAAATCAAAAGATTCAAATGATTTGAGAAGATAATTCTAAAAGTTATTTTTTGAACATTGATAAACACATTCAATTTCTTAGATCTAAAAGGTTAGACGAGATCCAAAACCTATAATATAATGATTAATATTTCATCCAATCATATAAACTATCGATGCAAGAGTATAAGGAAATTACATTAACAAAATTTTGAATTGCATGTAACCAAAATCACCATATTTCATGCACAAATCTTGAGACAAATGTCATGCCCAAATTTTAAACCTTGAGACAAAACATGTAACCAACAATTTTTTTAATAAATTAATTGCAATTCACCTACCATGTTGGACATGGTAGCAGACTATGTGCACTAGATGACACTACATGTGCAATGCCATCTTCATCATGTTGCTCGAGAGCAAGAGAGAGAGGTAGAATGATAGTGGACATGTGCATAATGATTCATGCACAACACTCAATGAGGGGTACCCTAATTGAGGATAAGTGTCTAAACGTAAAATATCTAAAGGAAAAACCACTCCAGGATCACTATGTGAATCAAAGTGATGGTGCTATCGTGACACAATTGAGTGCCATTTAACACTAATTCTACTTTGATTAAAACACATTTAACTATAATAATCCTAAGGCTAAAATAACTAACCCTTTAACATCAAGAAGTGGAAATCATAAATTGAGAATCCTAAATACAAGAATAACAATAAATTGGGGAAATATGTATTTTATTGGCTCACAATGACTTTTTAAATGGGTGGGAATCGACAAATTTTGAATTTTGAATATTTAGAGGTTAAGAACATGACTCAAGATAATAGAATAGTAAGGATTGTGAAGGAAATAATTATCTAAATATAAGAAGTGTAATAAATGTAGGTTGTGTAGAAAAGTGTAGATAAGGACGGAATAAGGAAAATTGTATGAGAATGTGTGTAAGTGGGGATAGGTAAAGGTTAGGAGAATGAACCTAACTTCCCACTAAATTGTGTCATTTATTAAGATTTGTTTGCATCATGATATTTTGTCAAAATAAACACAAAATTGAATAAAACATAATATAAATTTACAAATTTCACCATTACAATATAATATTATATTATTAAACTTTTCCTAATATTCTATCCTAAAACTTCCAACTCAACACAATATCTTACTATCAACCAATCCTTAAATTAAAAATCATAAAATTCATATCAACTAATTATAAAGTTTTTTCTTGTTAATCCAAAAATAACCGAGGGTGGGGGTAGGAGGGTAATACACTTTGAAGAAAAAAAACTAGAAAACTGTTGAGAACTTTGTTACTTTACTATTTGTTAAAAAAAATAAAACTCCCCAAGTAGATGTTACCTTTGGATAAATTTTAATGTACTAAAATATCCACAGTAAATTTGGCAACTTTCGATTTCCACCAGTACCTTAAATTCCTCCTCTAAAACAGCCACTCCACAGTATGAGTAATCATTTCCATAAAAGGCTACCCACCATTAACAGTACATGGTGCACAGGGATAATTCATATAATTCTCCAAGTATATCTCCTCCATTTCCTGCACATTGTAGCCTTCCACAACCTCACAGTGTTCATCATGGATATGCTCAATGATATCTCCAAATGCTTTAAATCGTTTGCCACAAGAATTCTCTTTACAAACATATCGAGTTTTTATATGTCCATCTCCTATCTCTCTTTCCACTATTGTGAAGTGGGCACATAAATTTTGGTTAACTAAACATTCCAGCTTATCTTTTCCCAAAGAGACATGCAAGGGATCCCTGCCTTGCAACCTCACCTGCCATACAGAATCCAACCTTTGTTCCTGTTCAACAGGTGTTAGATTTTCCTCTCTACTGATTAAATCCTTGCCTTTTTCAGCCATACCATAGTAATCTATTTCATGAACATACCACAAATATGTTCTCACCACATTCAGCAGCTCTATCCCAGCAAGAGTTCTAATGCTATCATCTGGGTTTTTTACAGGGATAAATTGGGTGAATGACCCATCTTGCCTGGAGGAAAGCAAAAGGTTGTCCTTAATACCCTTCTCTGCATCAACCTTGGCAACAAGGGAGCGCGCCTGGTTTAATTCCTTCAAATGTCGCACAACGTTTTTAGGAGAACAACTTCTCAAGTAAACCAGAGTACCATTTTTGAGATCTTCAAAGAAGTTCTTTGTCACTTCTTTTGCAGTTTCATTCCATTTTTGAATGGCAGTCTATATGTGGGAAGGATGGTACAGATGTTTTAACCTCTGGTCATCTTTATGAGCAACAAAGAAAGCCTGTTTGAGTTGGCAAAGATAGGGTTCGTACCTGCGGTGCGCTTTGTCTGGTAATATGTTAACATTGAGGCCGTTGATAAAATGTTTGTAAAGTAATAGTGGACGCGACCTATCATACTATACTATTGAGCTCTGATGCCTCTCACAACTGCCACATCGGTTCCTTCTCTCCAAACGGTGATCCCTTGTACACCTTGGTCTTGATCTTGATCTATACTCATGGCGTTGGCTTCTGGTGCAATGCCTACTGTGTCTATCACGGCTTCTACCGCACCTCGAATGAGTGTCTCTGTGCCTTTGCCGGATTCAACCCCGCGACCTTTCATCTGTCGATGTAGATCTGTGCCTGCTATGTGGATGCCGATGTCGTTACCGCTTCCGGGGAGGAGGAGTAGCCATGGCGTCGTAGTTGGCTACATTGTAGATAAATTTAGTGTGGGGCCCAACTTTTATAGTCCTCGCCATTTCTTGCTTTTTTGAAATAAATTTGTGAGTTTTCCCGATCTTATAGGCGTTTTCATCGGCGTTTCTTGCTATGCTAGCGGTGTCGTGGAGGATGAGAGCAGCTCCCATGTAGCCGCTATTTTAGCCGTTTCAAGTGGGGGTCACTCACCGTATTTTTAGTTTGATTGTTCTATATATATAATTATAATTATAATTATCTTAGATAAATTTAGGTGAAAGATATTAATAAATATTTTTATGAAGATATTTATTTTATTTTATAATTAGTTTATTTAGTATAATATTTGATTATTTTTTAATAATTTAATTTAATTTAATTAATCTTGATGTAAATTCAATTATTATAATATTAGCATATCTATCCTATTTCATAGTCTATATAAAAAACGTTGAGAGATATCAATTGTAGGATTCTAAAATGAGAGTAATATTTCTATTTGTGTTTTTGTTATAATATTTTTGTTAGTTGGTTCATATACAATAAGAATGTCATCATCATTCACTGTATTGTCATTGGTTTATATTATCATTTACAATAAGATTGTCATCTTGATTCACTGTATTATGTGAAATGGTTTACATAAAGTGGGTTCTTAACCTTTCAAAATTAGAAATGGTTGGAAATAGAGGCAGAACATATATACATCATTCATCTTGACTTTTGCAATATGATAATCTTGAAGTATTATAGTAGATATAAATCATTTTCGAGAGTATAATACATTTTTTTGCACTGGCGGGAAAAGTATTGACCTTGGCATTTAGTACAATGTATTAGTGACTTTGAAATGCATTTTGTGGGATTGTGTACATGTGTTATATTCCAAATCCTGAAGCCTTTGTTCTTCTGCTTTTCCATTTGATATTTGCTTTCCTATCCTTAATTTTTCATATCTCCATATATCTCTATATCTTTATATCACTCTATCTTAGCATATATCTCTCGCTATCTCTCCCTCCTCCTCCTTATCTCTTTGTCTCTTCCTCTCTATCTCTCTCCCTCTATCTCCCTATCTCTCTCTATCTTTATTTCTCTCTCTATCTCTCTCTATATCTCTATCTATTTTTCTCCTTCTTCCTTCTCTCATTCTATATTCATCTCTACCTCTATCTATTTGTCTCACTCTTCCTCTCTCGCTTTATATTCATCTCTACCTCTATATTCCTCTCTCCCTTTCCATCTCTAGAAATGTCTCCCTCTCTCTACCCATCCATATCTCTACTTATCTCTAGAAATGTCTCCCTCTTTATATCCTATTCACTTCATCTCTCCCTCCATCTCTTCTACTCTATATCTTTATCTAAATTTTTCGCTTGATCTCCCTCTCACTCATCTGCCTATCTCTTTATATCCATATCCTTCTCTACGTATATCTCCCTATCTATCTATCTCCCTATATCTTTTCCTATCCCTATCTATCTCTATATATCAAGCTCTATATCTCCCTCTCCCTCTCTCCCCCTCTTATTCTCCATCCCTCTCTACATATATCTCCCTCTTCCCCATCTCTCTCTCCTCTACCTATCTCTCTCCCTTTCTCTCCCTTGCTCTCTCTATCTCTACCCATCTCTCCCCCTCTTACTCCCTCCCTATACCCCTATCTATCTTTATTTCTCAGCCTCTTTGTCCCTTTATCTTCCTATATATTGCTATATCTATGTCTTTATCTTCCCATTTATCTATCTCTCCCTCTCTCTCTATCTCCCTCTCCATCTCTATTTGTCTTTCTCTACTTATCTCTCTCTTTCTCTCTCTCCCTCTCTCTATATCTCCTGATATATCTATCTTTTTATCATTATATCTTGCCATAGATCTCTCTATCTCTCCCTCTTCCTCTTTATCTCTTCCTCACTATCTATACCTATCTATTTCCCCCCCTTTATCTCCCTATCTCTCTCTGTCTTTATTTCCCCCTCTATCTCTCTATATATTTCAAGAATCCCTCGCTTACCTCAGGGGAGTTGAAGGAATTTAGGCAAAACTACTATCGTTCAAGATGTTGAATCATTGTCTCAAAGAGAAAAGGCTCATATCTTGGTTCTGCTGGCTCTTAGTTTTCTAAGGTTAATATTTTGATATTTCTTGAGTAAATACTCTTTTGGGTGGAACTTTCAAAGAGATTTCAAAACCCAGTTATGTTTGAAATAAAAGAAACAATCTTTACACCATTCCTAGTTCGTAATTTATCATCTGTAAACACATTTTGCGTTCCACAGCACAGAGAAATTTGACTTGAACTAACCAACATCCATTAACTCACCTGCTCCCATAATCTTAAGTCTTTTCCGAAGTCGTTGCTACCTTAAAGACTTAGCAATTTGGTCTATGGCCACAAAGCGTAGCTGCCTGTTTCGTACCCGAGACCTCGAGGACTCAAATGCTCTACAGCACGACAGTACAATTCCCATCTTAATAGAATTGAATAAAATATTGGGTTCCGCCTTTCGACATCCAATCCAATTGTTATGAATGCACTGCTATGCTTTTGATAATGCTATTATAGAGCTTTAGTGAGATGAGGGAAAATCAGAATGTCCATAAGTATTTTTTGAATAGCCCACCCAGAGACTCTCCTGGCTCGTCATTATCTGTGAGTGCCATGTAAATGCAGCAAACAATTAAAGCAAGAGGTATAGTGCCTGAGATGACATTTCGTAGAATGTCATCGTTTCCATCTAATGAAATCCATGAGTTTTAGGTTATACATAGGACGCACGAAACGGTTACGTAAGAAACTGTTACACGAGAAACATTTTCCATGAAGTTGCACATTAAAATATTAAAATAATATTAAAAATATTGAATATCATAAATGAAGGGTGATGATGTCAAGAACTCTCCTTGATTTAAAGTAGAGTTTTTATGAACGTGCAAAAAATGGCATTGTAAGACGTCTCTCGATGTAAATATATTACTTGATTATTATAGTAATTATTACATAATTAAATGATTAAGATATAATAAATTTTTAGTATAAGAGTTGGTTGGGGCTAGTGGTTTGCATTCCTCGAGGTCATAGGTTTGACTCTACTTCATAGTGGGCAAAGACAAGGGTTAGTTATATTGTGTGCCAGTTCCTACTCTATTGGCGTAGAGTATAGGAATGGAATTTTCCCCTAACCTCCTTTGCCGCCACTTGTAGCGGAGTTGGTTGGGATTTGAGATTTGCATTTCTCAAGGTCAGAGGTTTGACTCTACTTCATAGTAGGAAAAAGAAAGGATCAGTTATATTGTGTGTTAGTTCCTGTTTTGTTGACCTAGGGTATAGGCATGGACTTTGCCCCTAACCTCCTTGAGGTTAGATAAATTATAGCCACCACTTGTAACAGAGCTAGCTAGGGCTAGGGGTTTGCATTCCTTGAGATCACATGTTCGAATCTACTTCATAGTGGGCAAAGGCAAGGGTCAGTTATATTGTGAGCCAATTCTTGCTTTGCTGACCCACACGCACCCCTTCCTCCCTCTTTCCCCTCTCTCTCACACACACCCCTCTATCTCCTCCCTACATCTACCTCCCTCCCTCTCCTCTCTACTTCTCTCTATCT